>OY744611.1:17123040-17295540 GCA_963556255.1 Allolobophora icterica | reverse complement strand
CCCCACCTAGAGCCCTGCGCCGAAGTCATAGTGTCGGCGGCGGCGCGCCGGTCATTTTGGGTCGGCGGCGGCGGCGCGCCGACGAACAAAAATCGGCGGCGGCGGCGGCGGCGTCCACAAAATGTCGGCGTCGGCGCGACGTGGCGCGGTGTGCCCTAGTCAGAAGCATGAGTCACTATGAGAGTTGAACCGCCGTTGGTCCTGTGACCAGTCAAGAGGGCCAAGTTCTCTAAAGCCACTCCATCACACTGAAGCTCAACTACACACTGAGAGACATTTGCCTTAGAAATATGATTATCCTTAATCACACTGCACATCTGCATAGGTATTGGCAAATTGTTATCAGATGATGCAACATGCATTTGCATATTGCACGAATACGCTTGCATGTGCACTGATACAGTATACGCCTACACAACAAGTCATATGGCAGATGCCGGATAACAGCATCCTCCCAGTGAGAGAGGCTGCTGTCAAGTCAGGAAGTGAAATATAAATACACACGTTTTCCTACGGTAATACAATGGCCGAGTGGCCTCACCCCTGTTAATTCTTCAGTTAATTTACCCGGTGGTCTGCTGCCCGTTTGAATTGGTGCCATGCCATTTAAGGTCTCCATATATAGACCATTGTCTGAAAAAGACCATTCTTGATACTATACTAAGTCAAAACCTGTCTCAACTGATACCGTTTACCTGAATAGATTCCAGTCAAAAGTATTAATCAATTATACCTTTCATTCTGCAGGAATTAGTTAAATGGCATATCTTGATATTAAGAGCGCTTATAAACTCCTCTAACCTTGCAACATTAAGCCAAAAATTTGCACCATTGTAATAAGACCACAGACATCAAAGATCACAATCAATGAGTTATAGAAGCTATTCAACATGAAGCTGCAAAAGTCAACACGAATTGGTGATATCATACGCTCATAGCATTGACGACACCAATTCGTGTTGCCGATCAAGTTTCGCAAAGAAATCTAGAAAAATGAAATGAAACAAGTACAAGATGTCCAATTCCATTTCGCACCAAGGCAATAATTTATCGCAATATCATGCAAAACATGAAAAATGCAACAAAACAATTGAGCATATCAAACTGGCATCGGCGGCGCGCCGACAATTTGTCGGCGGCGCGCCGACAAACAAAAATCGGCGGCGGCGGCGCCCACGAAATGTCGGCGGCGGCGGCGCGGCGCGCCCGGCGCAGGGCTCTAACCCCACCACTTTGGGCAAAAGTGGCATATGCTGCCACTCAATTAAGTGCATGCCCAAATGGTGGGGCAAGTTTGACATGTAGCCTAAGCAGCGACGTTTGTAGCTATAGGCCATCGGACTTATTTATCTGACAGTAAACAACAGTAACGCAAACTAAATTCAAACTGTCAGTCTTATTTGTAGGCCTAATCTTAAATAAGAAATATTCGTAGTTAACGACAGTAATCACAATTAGGCCTATATTGCTTGTCTCATGATTCTATAGGGGTAAAGCTAGATTTCATTTTTGGGGTCCATAGAGTAGTGGTAACATCACTGGCGTGAAGTGCGAGAGGTAGCGGGTTCGCTTCCCGAAGCCTCCCCAAATTTAGGTCCACTCAGCCTTTCATTCGCGAGATGGCGCGTTGTTAAAATGAGATGTAGAACGTGATGGGCGCCTTGCATGGCTGTAGTTAAATTCGACTCCTGTAATAACTTGTGAACATCCGTTCATACTGATTTGTAATCATACTGCCTTGTTGGCAGTTTGAAGATATTAAACGAAGATCATTATTATTTTTTTACCCGAGGTATATATGATCCCTCAGGTGTCAGATACTAATTAAATATGTTGATTCTGGAGTGGCCTTCCTGGTCAAGATCTGGAACAATGAAAGTGCTGTGGAAGGCAACTGCGTTGAAACGCTGAATAATGACGGATATGCGTTGAAACAAATGACTGGTTTCTCTAGGGTCTCCCTATTATTATTATTATTATTATTATTATTATTATTATTATTATTATTATTATTATTATTATTATTATTATTATTATTATTATTATTAGGCCTATTAGCTCTGCGATGTCCAGCAAAGCCACCTTTTGCTTCATCGTGTTTGTGCGGTTCGGCATCGCTGGCAGGTTGGAAGGAAAATTACTATACAGTCAATTTCTAACGTTTTTATATTGGCCTTATCGGTTGCCTACATGCCTAGGAAAAAATTGTAGCATAATATTAGGCCTGTATAATTTTGAAAATATAACGCGTTCTAAAAAGTTGCCTCTCTTGCCCCGGTCTCCCCTCACTGATATTGTAGGCTACAAAAGAAGAAGGAACGAATTAATAATAGACGAATGTTGATTCGATGAACACGTTTTATGTGTCCTTTTGTTGCGCTGGAGCCCCACAGTTTTACTGAACAGGGCCAGCACATTTATTAATCCGGCCCTGAATGTGTGCACTCCTAATTAAAGAGAAGCTCGATCGGGAAGCAGAGTGAGGGTATTTAAATGCTTCATGCTTTTATTCCCAGTGTCAACCCAATCCTTCCGTTGACAATCCTTCTGATTAAATCCTTGTTCTCTTCGTACTTAACGCCTATTTAACGTTCACCTTTTGAACACTAATTCTACGTATAAGTATAACCTGAATTAATCAGCAACACAGTTTAATATCTTTTCAGTTTAATAAGAAACAAACAGACAGAACTCAATTCGATTACAACTCGACTAGTCAGCCACACTACTACAGCGAACACACGAATTCAAACTTCTCTAGTCAGCATAATTCTTCGCGCCTCTTGACACACCTGTCTTCTGTGCGCATAAGCGAACTCTAATAATATACATATAGCGCGCCGCTGCCGAGATTGGCCGGCCGCGCGTGTCACTAAGACTAAACGTTATACATCTATCATATATACATATACACGTGAAACTAAAGTAAACGCACTAAATATATACGCTAACATCTCGCACTGCAAGACTGTACACAAAACTCAGTTCACATTACCTCCTTCCTTTTTCTGGAATTGAGCAAATTAAATTTCAAAATTTGCGAAATTACCAAAATACATGAAACATATATATATATCTAACTAATTAATGAACAGTCTTACGATTACTTATAACCTTGACAAACAATCAGCAATAACATTCAATCTGCCCTTCTTGTACTTCACCTCAACATCAAAAGTTTGTAAGGCTAACGCCCAACGCACAAGTTTAGCAGACTTAGACATTGACTCAGTCAAATATGTAAGAGGATTGTGATCAGTAAAAATGAAAATTTTTGATCCAATTATAATTTCTTTTAACTTGTTTAGAGCCCAAACAATAGCATAGGCTTCCTTTTCCACAGTAGCCCATCTCTTCTGGGTATCAGTTAATTTCTGACTGATAAATGACACAGGGCGTTCTATTCCCTTGTCGTCCATCTGTGTTAAAACAGCACCGACTGCAAAGTCACTACTATCGCAGTACAAATTGAATGGTTTTCCCACTTCAAAAACATATAACACTACTTTGGATCGCACAGCCTCTTTAAGTAAATCAAATGCTTGCTGGTGTTCAACAGTCCAATCAATCTTATCAGAAACACGTTTACTAGTTAAATCAGATAAAGGTTTCGCAATCTGTGCAAAGTCCTTAATAAACTGTCTGTAATAATTAAAAAATCCAAGCAGTTGCTTAACTTGCTTCTTAGTTTCTGGGATCTTCAAATTAGTCAAACTTTCAATTCTGTCTGGATTCATCTTTATCTTACCAGACCCAACCACATGACCGATAAACCTTACCTCACTCTTACCAAATATGCATTTTTTCAAATTCAAAGTAACGTTATGCAATCTCATTTGCATCAAAAATGCATCTAGATGCTGCAAGTGAACTTTCCAACTGTCAGAATGCACAGCAATGTCATCAACATACGGTTCTGCAAAGTCACTTATAGGCTGTAAAACTAAATTTATCGCCTTAACAAAAGTTCGGCCTGAATTTATCATTCCAAAAGGAACACGAGTAAATTCATACAGTCCATTATGTGTTACAAAAGCTGTCTTCCATTGATCAGATTGTTTTACAGGACAAGTCCAATAAGCACTTCGACAGTCCAAAATAGAAATCACATTAGACTTTCCAACTTTGTTCAAAACGTCTCTGACAATCGGCATAGGATATTTACAATCCACTGTGAATGAGTTAATGTATCTGTAGTCACAGGCAAGTCTTAAAGAACCGTCTTTCTTTTTAACAATAACCAAAGGGCTTGCCATTCTGCTCGATGATGGTTTAATAATGTTTGTTTTTAACATTTCTTTGATCTGACGTTCCACTTCTGCTCGATAAATCAAAGGAATTCGGTATGCTGCAAATTCCTTTGTGCCTTGCTCTCTTGTTATACTGATTTGGGTATTGTAACTGCTTTTCTTGAGAGTAAGATTCTGCAAACAATAATGCTTTCTCCGTAGTTTCTTCGAGTTCTTTCAAATGCTTTTCGTGAAAAGGAATTTTCTTGTGCCATTTCTTCGGGTTGTCTATTAGGTCCATTGTCATTCTCCTGAAGGCGACCTCTTCTCTTGAGACTGGAGTGATAGGCACTCTATCCATCACCAGACTCCTTGCCTTTAATTGACACTTCTCACAAGACTTACAAAATTTCACAATGTCTCTTCTCATCTTTGGCCATACAAAAGACAACTTTATTCGTTCTCTTGTTTTCTCTTCTCCTAGATGTCCTCCAAATACCGATTCATGCGCCAATTCCATCACTTTTATTCGTCTCTCTTTTGGTAACACTAGTTGATATATCGTCTGGTCTAATATCTGATATTTCTTATGCAATAAACCGTTGATCACACAGAATTCAGATTCTTTCTCTTGTGCTAACTTCCACCACGGCTTCAACGATTCATCCTTTCTCTGTTGCTCTTCGAACTTCTTCGAATCGGCAATCTGCACCTTTTGTTCTTCGTCCATTTCTTCATCTCTATACAAGTCTCCTATCCCCACATCACATTCATTGTCTCCTTCAATTTCATTTAATGTGCCATTCTCGCATGCAGCCATCTCTTGCTCATTCATCTCTGATGTTATACCATCTCGCGATAAGCTTCGTTGTTCATTACTGTCGTTTTCCTCATCACTTGAACTTTCAGTTTCACTCTTCTCATCAACATCTACCATTTCCTGTTTCCGACTCTGCGCTCTCGTCATTACATTTGCTCGTACACTCACATCTCCTTGTATCGTTTTGACTTTCATCTGTGGTACGGCTTTTAATTCGGCAATTATCTCTGGATGCAACAAGAATCTTTCTGTACTGCCCATCTTTGCAATACTAGCACACATCAAGGTGACATAAGGTGTAAGTGAACACTGGATTTTACGCGGAAATCCCTCTTCTTCCATGTCACTACCACACAATCTAACATCCACTTTCACTAATTTCGCAGGAATGGCATCTCCTGCCACACATTGCAAATTTACTTTTCCAATTTGTTCCACCTTCATGCCTTCCAGTAATTCTTCACTAATCACCGGAATTTCTGCTCCCGAGTCGCTCAGTGCTTTGACTTTCACTGGCTCTTTACCGTCTACTGCACGAATTTCAACCTCGACATATTGCAAGAACGATTTCTTCAATATTCGACTGTCATCTTTTCCTATGACTTCTCTCTGAATTTCAGCATCCAATAGAATTTCTTTTTGAATACCACATTTCATTACTGACTTTACTTCAGTCTCTTGGTTTTCTTGACTCGGGGTTTGATTATCTGTATCACTAACCACTTGAATCAAATTCACCCTTGTGTGTTCTTGATTTCTGCTAGAACTAGCTGCTGCCACTGGAACTGGACAAAATTTAACCAAATGTTTGTCTGAACCACAGTTGTGACAACGCTTCACCACCATGCCTCGTTGTTCATTGCCTTCATATCTCTTATACTGCGTAAACGATGTGTTGCCTTCCCTTTTGGCAAACGGCGCTGACGATTTGTTAAATCCCTGACGACCAAACGTCACTTCTCTGGTCTCATTGGGTACAGGGACACTAGCCTTGACTTCTTTACCTTTGAACTGACTCCCTGTTTCTGGATTACTTTTCCACTTTCCACTCTGGCTTTGGTTTACGGAACGTTGAGAAGGATAACTGTTTATATTTGGAAATGCAAACCCAATTCGATTGTTTACATGAATGTCTGCTAGGTCTGCCACTGCACTAGCTTGGAGACAGTCAGTTCCTTCCTTCGACAATACAAACTGTAGTGGACCTGGCGGTAAACATTCTTTTAGCTTATCCGCTACCAGCAAATCAAAGAGCGTATCATACTCTCTGTTCACGTTTCGACTTCTCACGTAATAGTTTAGCAAGTTCTTCAGTCTTGCCGTAAACATCGTATAAGTCTCTTCTGTCGTCTTCTTAGCATCCACAAATCTGGCTCTGTATTCTCTCGAAGTCAACTTAAATTCTTTTAATAAATGCTGCTTGACTCTATCATAATTGTCTAGATCATCGTATGACAATCTATTCAGAACGGTTCGAGCTTTCGGCGTCATCAATGGTAGTAATAATTTCACCCAAAACGGCTTTTCCACAGCAAAACTACGAAATGCGTTCTCGACTGTTTCAAAATATAATGGTACCTCCATCATATCAGTTGGCATTTGAGGCAATACATGCTTCATTGCATCACCTATTTTCTTAATTTTTGACACCAAAGTTTCACTTTCTTGCTGTTTCCTTCTTTCTGCTTCCCGTTATCTCTCATTTGTGTTTCTTTCAATGTCAATTTTGATTTCTCCAGTTTCAGACGTTCCTGTCTTTCTGCCTCTGCCTTTTCCAAACTTTCTTTCTGAAATTTGAGTTCTTCTTGTCTGATCTGTTCTGCACGTTCCAACTCTAACGTTCGTGCTTTTTCTTTTTCTTCTTCACGCATTCTCTTTGCTTCAATCTGTTGCTGACGAACCTCTTCATCACTTTTTCTAGCTCTTTCAAATTCAATCATCTGCTCCAATCTTCTTCTTTCAGCATCTTCCCTATCTCTTTTCAACTGTTCTAACTGAATCTCAAACTGATTCTTTTGCAATTCAAGTTCCGCCTTACGCACTTGTTCTGCTTTATCTTCTCTCTCTCTGCAAGCGCAATTCTTCTTGCCTTGCAAGTTCCGCTTTCTCTTCTTTCTCTCTCTGCAGACGTTCTGCTTTCTCTTCTTTCTCTCTCTGCAAGCGCAATTCGTCTTGTCTTACACGTTCTGCTTCTTGTCTCAACTCTTTCTCTTCTTGTCTTCGTCTATCTTCTCTTTCTTTCTCTTCTTGTCTCAGTTCTTTCTCTTCTTGTCTCCGTTTCTCCTCTCTTTCTTTCTCTTCTTGTCTCCGTTTCTCCTCTCTTTCTTTCTCTTCTTGTCTCCGTTTCTCCTCCCTATCTTTCTCTTCTTGTCTCCGTTTCTCCTCTCTATCCTTCTCTTCCTGCCTAGTCATCATCATCCACTGCATCAACATCTCCATAGACATAGGCGCAGGAGGTTTTTCAATAACCTTTTCTACGGCACCGCCAACTGCACCTTCTTCTTCGACTTCTTCTTTAACCCACACTTCAGCGAGTTCATGTATCATGTCACCACGTGACATACCTTCTAATTGTTCTTCCTTAAAACCGGCTTTCAACAAACGCTGTTTTAGCCTTTCCGTAGACATCTTCTTAATATCTGCTTGTCTTTCAGCACTTAGTTTCTCCATCTTACTTGTTTACTTTGGTGATTTCTCTTTTCAAAGAAGTCACGGTTTTTCTTGTTGTGTGAATCGATAAACAAACGGGATTTCTTTTATATTTGTTCGTGGAAAACAACGAAATTTTTATACCGTTTCTCGTGTTCCACCGTCGTTGATATCGTAAACTCGTCACACAGCAACAACGCGTAGATTCTTCTAACACCGTTGTAAATTCTTCAATCACCGTCGTAGATTCTTCTATCCGCCGAAAGAGGTGATAACGTGAATTTTAATCCACCGTGAGTTTATATCCACCGTGAGTATTTATCCACACCGACGCTGTTCCACCGTGAGTATTTATCCACACCGACGCTGCCACCAATAATGTCAACCCAATCCTTCCGTTGACAATCCTTCTGATTAAATCCTTGTTCTCTTCGTACTTAACGCCTATTTAACGTTCACCTTTTGAACACTAATTCTACGTATAAGTATAACCTGAATTAATCAGCAACACAGTTTAATATCTTTTCAGTTTAATAAGAAACAAACAGACAGAACTCAATTCGATTACAACTCGACTAGTCAGCCACACTACTACAGCGAACACACGAATTCAAACTTCTCTAGTCAGCATAATTCTTCGCGCCTCTTGACACACCTGTCTTCTGTGCGCATAAGCGAACTCTAATAATATACATATAGCGCGCCGCTGCCGAGATTGGCCGGCCGCGCGTGTCACTAAGACTAAACGTTATACATCTATCATATATACATATACACGTGAAACTAAAGTAAACGCACTAAATATATACGCTAACATCTCGCACTGCAAGACTGTACACAAAACTCAGTTCACACCCAGTTTCAACAAAGGGACTTGATTTCATGGGCGGCGATCATGGGAGGGCCGGGGTTGTCGAGGGAAGACAAGACCCCCACCTTTAACAATGGGGGGGACACGCCATGCATCGGATCCCCACTTTTTGAAGAAACCCCAGAAAAAGGTCATCAAATTTTTTTAACTTTTTTGACCAGATAAGTTCACGGCGATAAAAATTTTTACCTCTTTTTTGACCAGATCAGTTCAAAACTCTTTTTAGACCAGACCAGTTCAAAAATGTTCCCCTCACCTGTCAAACAAGATCGCCGCCACTGCTTGAGTTGATAATAGCACCGGCCTAATCGTAATCGTAATCGTAATCTCCAATTTTCTAAAGCGCCACTGTAAAGCTGAGCGCAAAGCACCAGCTTATTCACGAGCGCTGTGACGTATCCGAGGGGTTGTCCAGAGATCGATGTCCATTTTTTGTCCGAGTCCGATTTCCAGAGAGATCAGGAAGAGGCAGAGCAGCTGTTCCGGAGGGTTTGCGGTCTCCCTAACGTGGTTTTTGTGTGGCGTTGAGAAATTTCGGAGATTTACACTATTTTACACATCGTCCTACTATAGCGCATTTACTATGGAGAGATTGAGGATGTTGTGGTTCATCTCACCTGGGATTAAGATTGCGTAGAAGTTGCATAGCGCTTAGATTTTGCGCATTCAGTATTATGACTTATTGACCCCACAGCTGTGGTTGACCCGGAATATATAATTGTTCACGTGGCTTCCGCCAGGGTCGGCGGTGAAGTGTGAGTAGCTTCGCTGGTTTTTTGTAATTTCGTGCATGGTTATACGCCAGTTTTGCTTCCAGATTATTCTTCAGGATGTTTAGATTTGACGTTTCAGATGAATCTGCAACGGAGAAAAAGAATGGTTGGTTTTAGTGATTTGAGAGATTTTAAATTTCTAGTGATTACTGATCCGGCGTCCTGATCGTACGATAAACGCTCGTTGCTCGGTTGGTGTAATTACTGTAATATATCGGTGCCAATACCAATAAGCTTATATCTGTTTCATTAGAAGCCACTGAGTTAGAGTTTCGTTTTGGGTTTCTGGATTGTTTCATGGAACAATAGTACTCTCAGACTGATGTACGAAATAGAATGCTGCACTCGTGGTTAATACTAATACTGAAAGTGCCTACATGGTGAGAAAATTAGGAAATAAGTACCTATGCATTTAATTTGAGCAAAACACATCACTGAAAAGCTTTTAGAGAAATTTTCGTTTGAATTCATGAAGGACAGTGAAAATCCTTGCCACTCGTGATTCAGGTGTTCATTACTTAACATTTTTCTGGCACCTACAATGACTGTAAGTGCACTCTTGTGTCCAACCCAATTGAAATGCCAACCTAAACGAATTTAATAAAACACACCCTACCAAGTAGGCAACTGGTATAGCATATTACACAGAAATAAAGGGGTAATGTTACATAGAAATCAAATGACGACCAATCAGAGAGTTTTTATCAAGACTTGAGAAAAACGGTGGTGCCACCCCATATTCAAGAATGAAGGATATATGTGAAGGCAGTTCTGCTGAGCAGGATATGCCATGGTAAGCATCTTTACTATGGCACAGAGTCCTGCATAGAATTCCTGGTTTATGTAATGCATAGGTCGGCTTATTTATTGCAACTATGGTAAATATTGCACAGTTGTAGTTGAATCATAAATATTTCATGAATGTGCACCAACCCATTGTTTTTACATTACATTGCCTGTTTTACATTGTGGTATTTGTATTATCTATCTATAAGATTTATAGAGCGCGCCTTCAAGAAGTCTACTCAAAGCACTCCCAACCCAGGCCTGATCAAAAAGAAATGTCTTAAGAAAACCGTGAAAGGAACCAGATAGATCCCTAGGAAGGGAGCGAATCTCAAGAGGGAGATTATTCCAAGCAGCAGGACCAACCACCGAGAATGCCCTACGCTGTGCTATGGCAGTACGAGCGTAGGGAACGACAATATCTCCCCGGGAGGCTGAGCGCAGGGATCAGCGCCCCGCACAGGCAGAGGTTAGAGTAAATAACTCACGAAGGTAAAGAGGTGCCCGGCCTAAGACACATTGCCAGGCCATGGAGGAGACCCTGTAAAGGATGCGCTGCTGGACTGGGAGCCAGAGAAGGACATCTCTCATGTGTTCGGAAACATGGTCAATTGGTCATATCTGGAGATAACCCCAACCAAGCGTGCAGCCGTCCACAAAACCTTCTCCAGACAACAAATTCGGACCTGAGGGAGTCCAACAAAGAGAGAAGAACATTGTTTTTTACATTGTTTTTTTTTTACATAACTTTACTGATATGTGTTTCAGAAGTTCCGTTGGATGGGCCTGATGTTGTAGCTCTTCCTGCTAAAGAAATACATGCTAGTAAAGAATTATGGGTGAGTACTGAGTGCATTTTTAGTTTCACCATCAGATTATGTTTCACTGTTTGTAATGTTTAAGTTTAAGAATAGCAGCATTCAGAGATTCATGATTTGTAGGGGAATATTTTTCCTAATTGTTTTATCGTGTTCCAGACATGATTATCTTTGATCTGCCATCAAGAAATAGCAGTAGAAACCACCATCTTCACAACTAATTCTTAATTTCTCTCCCCACAGCTTACAATCTTTAGATTTCATAAGTATTTCAGACTGATTATGTTGTAGTTATGATGCATTTTGGTTATCCTAACTATGCCACCACCTCTTTGGGAATGACAGATTGTAAAAATATGAGATTCTGTGAGTATTTGCATTGCATTTAGTTACAACTTACACTTTATAATTCTTCATATAATAATAATAATAATAGTACTGCTTTGTTTTTCAATTATTTATCAAAGTTAGTTTACTATTCATATTCTATTGTGTTTTTTCAGGTTGACATTAATTTTAATGTGGCAGATAATTGTTGTTTTGTAGAATTCTGTTAATACACAGAAAACAAAGCAGTATGCCCTGAGCTGTGGCAAAGTCTTGACGTGCATCTGTTCCACTGATGTCGAGCATGACATACGTCACGCCGCTGCTCACAGCGACTCAGCAATTGCTCAGGCACTTTCTGCTGATACCGACCTCCTGCCTCACATCTACGAAGGTCTCGCCTTTAATCTCACAGTCACTTTGATCGCTCTTAGATAACTGCTCATCCTTAGTTACTGATTGCTCACCCATAGTCGAGCTTTGTGTTCACTGTCCATAGCCACTCTAACCTGTGCCACTCGGCCTTGGTTCCACTGTGGCTTCAACCATTGGTTCACTTTATTCGCTAGGTGGTTCTCGTTAGCCACGCTAGAGGTGCCCTTGAGTACCAGTATGTATGTATGTATCTGGAGTATGCATGTTGAGTAGGTATGTATGTATCTCACCTTGTCACCTTGTGCTGTCAACTCCTGGAGCTCTAGTGATCGTCATGATAAACATTCTCCATTGCTTCCTATTCGAAGTCAGGTCCCTTAGTTCTTCCAAATTCATGCCAGTTACATCGTGAATCTCATCCATCCATTTCTTCCTTGGTCGACCCCATCTTTTTTTTCCCTCACCACAAGCCAACATCATTTCCTTTTCTAGCCCATCAGATCGCATAACATGACCAAAGAATCCTAGCTTCGATCTTGTCGCCTTTTGTTTTAATGACTCATCATTCTCAACACCAATCTCCACTCGTATTGATTCGTTCGTCCTTTTCTCTGTCCATGATATTCTCAACATCTTTCTCCATATCCACATTTCACATGCGTTGACCTTTTTCTCCATGTTCTTTGTCATTGTCCACGACTCACAACCATACAAAACCGTTGGAAAGATTAGGGCTCTCACGAGCCTTTTTTTTTGTATCTATGCTCACATGCTTGTCCTTCCATATCTTTTCCAGTCCAATCATTGCAGCTTTCCCAATCGCAATCCTTCGTTTTATTTCTGTATCACATTTTCCTTCTTTTTCAACCAATGATCCCAGTAAAATGAAGCTTTCTACCACCTCTATTTCTTCTCTGTCAATCTCAAAAGTATCCCATTCTGCTGTTGTCATGACTTTTGTCTTCTTTATGTTGAAGTATAAGCCAGCTTTTTCACTTTCTCTCCTTACCCTTCTTATTAATTCTATCAGCTCATCTTTTCTTTTTGCCATTAGTGTTGTATCATCCGCATATCTAAGCTTATTCAATGTCCTTCCCGCAATTTTTACTCCCTCTTTTGCCCCTTCCATTTCCGCCATTCTCATTATTCTTTCAGCGTATAAGTTAAACAGGAATGGAGACAAAATGCATCCCTGTCTCACCCCTTTCTTGATTTTGAATTTATCAGTGTCTCCGTATTCTGTTCTTATCACCGCTATCTGATCTTCATATAGTCCCCTTAATAGCCATATCAAGTGTTTTGGAATTCCCATCTCAAGTAGGGTTTTCCACATTAAATCGTGGTTAATGCAGTCGAATGCCTTACTATAATCAATGAAGCAGATGTGCACCTCTTGTCCATACTCCCTTTGCCGTTCCATTATCCACCTTAAGTTGGCAATATGGTCTCTAGTTCCTCGTGATTTCCTAAAACCAGCCTGGTTCACCGGAAGTTCCCTCTCTATTGTGCTTTCCATTCTTTTGTGAATTATTTTCAGTAATATTTTACTAGTGTGTGATATTATTGCTATCGTCCTGTAATTTTCGCATTCCCTCGCATCGCCTTTCTTGAATATCGGTATGAAGATCGATTTCTTCCAATCATTCGGCCATTCTCCAGTTGCCCATATTTGATTGCATAATTTTGTTATTGTTTTTATCATTGCATCGTCCCCTGCTTTTATCAGTTCTATAGGTTTTTCATCATGACCCGGCGCCTTATTATCCTTGAGTTGTTTTATTGCCCATTCTACCTCTGCTTCCATAACCTCCGGTTCCTTTTCATACCCTGTAACATCAATTTGCTCTTTTTTGACTCGTTTATCTATACTATATAACTCTTCTGTGTATTCTTTCCATCTTTTCTTCATCTTCTCTTCATGTATCTAGATACTTAATATAGCACATTTTATGTACATCACAAAAGTGCTGCACACCTGGCTGTCTGACTGATCTAAACAAGTGTGTTTTAGGTTTTGTCAGTTGCTTGTACAAAATAAACTACTCGAGGTTCATATGCCAGAAGTGCCCGTCAGTAGTGTTTTGTCTGTTTATTGTAAAAATTGATACACGCAATGCCAACTCCATGGATTGGAAACTGAGTCGTGGACTGAGAGTGATTCTAAGTATTGAATCTATGCATATATACTAAATGAAGGCATTAGTGGATGGACTATCTGGCAGGTGGGAAGAAGGATGGATGGATGGATGGAAGGATAGTAATACTATTGGGGCACAATATTTACCATTGTTGTGTTAAACAAGCATTGTACAAGGCAGGAGGTATTGCTGTTACTTCCCAGTTTACGCTGGTACCAAACTGTACCGTTTGGTGACAGAAACCTGTGCACAAAGAACTTGCCTACCCTAGGCATTACACGGAGTCAGAGCCACAACCTCATGATCATCGACCAAATGTGCTATTGATAGACATACTGGCTAATGCTGGAGCCCAGTACTTGCGTGGCAGTCTGGCAAGTAACCAGACCCCTAGACCAGCTACTAGGAGCACACTTTACAGATGTTCCCACAGATGCACAAAGACCTTTGAAGCAGAGCTTGTCTCTTTTGCATGTCTGTCCATCTTTGTAACGAATATATTGTTTATCAACTGATTGTGTGTTGTAGGTGGTCTCAAGGTTTGGGAGTGTTCCCTTGATTTGACCGAGTATCTCTCAACTCAACATCTAAGCCTCGATGGACTGAAAGTACTTGAGGTAGGAATCTGAACTAATAGCCTGATCTTTCTAACTATATTCAATACATTGGGTGATGCTGAAACGTTAAGTTACAAGCGTCGACCTTTCTTATTTGTTCCGTGATAATATTTGTGCTTTTGAGTTCCCTTGGAAAATAATAAAGGTACCTGATCATTGTTGTTTACATGCCTCTGTAGCAACTCCTTAGAGAAATGGTCCTATGTTGAAGGACCTTGTAGCTGAAGTGCATATATGACCAAAGCAACCTTAACAGCAGGAAACGTTTAAGGTACTATGAAAAGTTCTGAATAAGTTTCATTATATTGAATTTTTGTGTATGATAAAAGTCAGGTTAGGTCAGTGTAAGATGTAAATGCCATTTAAATTTGGGTAGCAATATGATAGTGCTATATAAGTTATTGGATTAGATGGATTAAGTTGCTAGGGTGTTTAATATCACAAAATGATTTTTTGTGATATTCTCTGAACTTTAAATTTGATGCTCCTAATGTCATGATGTCCTATTGAGAGTATCCCCAGAACTAATTGGAACATTTGTATAAATGATGTATAGTCTGAATCAGAATTGAATGCACTGTTTCATTAAGCAAGCTCCAAATAATTCTGTGAAAACTCTGACTTAAGACTCATTTTCTCAGAGCCGGTGGTATAGATGAAATATTTGTGGCACATGCTTTCTTCTGTTGTGGACTCGGACCTACATGTTTCAGCACGTTTATCTTACATAAGTCTGGAACATGAGAAAAGCCTGAAGTAATTGAAGTTATTGGATTTGCAGATAGCAAACAGATATGTTGTTATTATGAAGAAAGGATTAAATAAGACATTATTATTTGCACATTTTATTAAACACCACACTCTTATGATCAAACATCAGTGAATAGTGCTGAGCAATTATGAGTGAAGGACTTGCTCAAAGTCCATACACAGTTACCATCTCAGGCAAGGCTTGAACCTATACTCTCCTCATTACATGGAAAGCTCTCTAACCAATCGGCTGTCGTGTCCCACTATGTTACTCTTTGTTTTTGTTGATAATTTCTAAGTTGTGTGGTTACTGAACTGAGATATCTAAAGTTTCTTACGTGACACATTAGCACTGACTTCTGTGTATTGAAGTTTTTGTGTTTTTCTTTTTCAGCTTGGCTGTGGAACTGGGCTTCCAGCGCTTTATGCACTGACTGAAAAGGCAGCAACTGTCCACTTCCAGGACTATGTAAGCTTGTCTTTTATTGTCATAGTGGTTAGGATATCATGCTTTGCCAAGCGTTCTAGAGCTAATGAGAATGCAGTGGCAATGCTATCATTTGAAGAAACATATGTTCAGATTACTGCATATAGACTATCTTGTCACAGACAGCTCAAGAAACCGTTTCAAGCCATCTTAAGTCGGACCTTTTAAGATCTTTTAGATTGCCATGTTTAACACGATTATGAGGTTCTTGAAAGACACTGTATTAGTACATACATACATATGTATAATGATGTTAAAATTCACACGTCTTCCTTCTTAGCCAACCTCATGGAAAGTTGCTGCCCACCTGCTGCTACCACATCATGACCATGACATGCACAACTTTTGGCCTGTGCTCAGGTGATTTTCTTACCTGTGCTAAGAAAATCACTTAAGTAACATGTAATCTTTTTTGTGCCTGTGAAACACAAATTGCTTGTCACAGAATGATTGCAGAAGTAGGTAAAACAAATTATAACACAAACAAGTGTAATCGACAAGCATGCACTACTGAATGTAACTAAAACTATGTCAGTTCACAAACCTTACTGGAAAGTTTGGCTAAAACAATGAGTAACATAAAAGGTTGTCCTCTCATGAAAGTACTTGTCCTTACAACTTGGCAAGAGAAAATTAGCAGTGGCTGGGAAACTGATTTCCAGAAGCGTTTAACTTAATTTTCTTATCATAATTTTGCCTACTGCCAATACCAGTGATTTTGCTTGCCATAATTTTGTTATCTTTGCTGTATGGGTAGAGGACCAAGAGGTAACTAGCACAGAACCTTCTTCATGCAGCAGTCTTTAATATAGTCTTGAATATATTTGTCAAAACTACAAACACTTACCTGCCATTGGGACAGATGTGCCTCTGATGTATAGATCCACCTGAAGTATGTACAGGTATTTGAATCTGATATTTTGTTTTCATTGAGAGTTGATGTGTGTCTCTTCTGAAGTTTTGTAAAAGTTAAATGAAGCTTTGTTGGCTGTGCTTTGCAGAATGAGGAAGTTGTACGGAGGCTGACAATTCCTAACGTTGTCTTGAATTCTGATGAGACCAGGCTGAACGACTGTCGCTTCTTTTCGGGTGACTGGGAAAGTCTTGAGAAACTGCTGTTTCAGCCAACCGAAGAAAACGCTGATGGGAGGTAAGTACTTACTCGTCTTTCTGAACTGCATTTGACACGACTGCATGATAGTCTAGTGGTTTGCATGCTAGACTGTCAACTGAGAGGCCGGAGGTTCAAATCCCTTCCAGGGCAGCAATTGTGTTGAGATTTCTGCTCCACCTGTGCTGCTTAGCCAACTCAGTTATAATGAGTACACTGATCATACACTGTCTGTAGGAAGATCAGACGGCAAGGGAGAGGTCTGGCCATTTGTCCTCATGTGCTGAGACTAAGAAAATAAAGTTGTAGCACTTCATACCCGTGGCTGCCTCTCAGGCTAGCTAAAGGAACTGCTCTTCTTCATGACTTTTATGCAAGGCAGATATACTTGTGTGTGTATTCAATAAGACAGCCTGAGAAAGAAGACCGAAATATATGATGTCACGATCAATATGCAAACTGGCTTCCACGTGCACTGAGATGATGCTGTGATGTTACAATCTTACTGAAATGGTTAACAAGGCCATGTTCTTTGGCATGTGTTTGACCAACTGGAGTCCCTTGTGTCATGCTGCCTAAGAGCGTTATAAAATGCCACACGCTATCAACACAGGGCATGTTATTTTGAGCTCTTATCGTAATCTGGAATAAATTAAGAATATTTGTGTTCCTTATTGTCCTGTGTAAGAATTGAAGTTATAATTAACTGTTATTGTCTGAGAAAGGCTCTGGTGTATTATTACTGTGTTTTTATGCTCTCTGAATAATTGTAAACTTTGGTGAGTAAATGAGTCATGTGATGTCAATGATACTTTACAGATATGATATGATACTGACGTCAGAAACCATCTATAGTCCTGCATCGTACAAAAAACTTCACAACGTGATGGCATCTCTATTAAGACCAAATGGAGTCATGTATCCTTTACTTTGTCTTTCCTTAAGATCTGTTAGGGTAATGTACATGTATATCCAGTTTTGTATATCTTTATCATCAGTGCCTGTGTGTTGGGGTTGATGATTATGACAAGGCATACAATATTTTTTTAATATATGTATATTAATAGTCTTCATCAGTATTGTGCAAAAATATTAGGTTGTGTTAATGTACCGGGCAAGAAGAGGGAATTTTTGGTAGTTTCATGGAATTTGAATTTTTACCGAAATTACATCCTGCTTCATAACATAGCCTGCATTTATTAAATTGGGCAGGGGGTGTCAGTTTATGCTCCATTCTGCTTAAACGTAAGGTATTAGGCCTTGACAGAATGATAAAGTTATCTTGCCGCAAAGACGTGTTACTTTGGCGTGGGAGGAGGAACAAGAGAGTTTGAAGAGTATGTTCGCATGGAAGGTGTTTTTGATTTGATGGTTGTGAAGGAACTTGACAACGGTATGTGATCAGTCTCAACTGTTTCTGTGGATTCTTAACACACTTGCTAGCCTCCAGATGAGTGATAATGTAGAAACATTTCTCCAATGGATCTCACTTCACCTACGCTGTACTGGATGACTCATGTTTTAGTTGGCTGATGCTGCTTCTACTTGGGCATTTTTATTTATTCTACTACTGTATGGATCTCACCAACTATTTAAATGGTATTTTGTTCTTTGGTGAAACTGTGGTTTTTGTTCTTTGACGAAATTGTGCTGCAAATGCTGTTTGTCGAAACTGTGCCTTATTATTGGGTGAAATTGTGCTTTATTAATTCAATCAATCAATCAATCAATCAATCAATTAGACATTTATATAGCGCACTCTTCAAGGCAACTATTCAGAGGCGCTCCCAGCCCAACCTCGACGAAAGAGAACAGCCTTAAGAGCAGAGAAGAAAGAGGTGGAGGAGTCTCGAGGGAGAGACCGCAGTCCAACAGGAAGGCCATTCCAGATAGTGGGACCGGCAACGGAGAATGCTCGCTGCTGCATGGTTGCAGTGCGAGCGAAAGGAACATGTAAGTCACCGCGGGCGGTGACTTACATGTTGACAAAACTGTGCTTTATTCTTTAACACTTTAACGATGAGACTGCACTAAAGGCGACTGGGAAACCAGTGCAGCTTGTCGCTAGTGTTAACTAAGTAAATTGTACTTTGCTCTGTGAGGTTGGTTTTAACAGTGGAATATTTTACTATTAAGTGTTTTTGTTTCATTTAACCAGGTGTTCAGCGAGAAATTCTCAAACTGACATTGAAGCAGACTGTTTGAGGCCAGCGTCCGTGGGTACATCTCGTCTGCTTTTGTTGCCGATACGTCCATGGTCCTTGTGGCCAAGTGCTTTCACGTGTTTGATCCTTGATTTACTCTTCTCCTGAGACATTAGCACTTTTATTCTCAGCTTTTCTGTTGTTTTTTCAACTACATTTTGCACATTAAAGCATTTCGTCTGCATGTATTGTACTTTGCTGTCAAAACCTGAAAAACAATGCAGACCTTTGTCAGTTAGGTATCTGCCACAGAATCTCTGGGATTTGTTTTTATGGTAGGATATCTCTTTGAAAGGATTTGATCCAACAAAGTGAGTGTTATGCTGATGTTACTGGCTCGTGGCTTGGATAAACCAAAGGTCGATTTTGCAGCTACATCTGTTTTGGAGAGCTGGGACATTGTGATTCAGCGTGTATGGAAAGTTCCAGTAATGTAGTCCTACATTAATGTTGACAGTTGTTTAGCCTGTTTTGACTACTTCATGGACCTGTTGTGAGTATTATAATGTATACATAGGTTAATTTGGAGCCCATAGCAGTGTAATCCATTCCTTGTAAAATTCAGGGATTAGAACAAACAACTGGTCCTAAAGCAGTGTGTGAGAAGAAAGATTATGGTGCCTCTGAGCCACAAAATTATTTAGAGTGGCTGGACCACTCTCATCTACATCTACTGTCTGATGATAAACTGGTGACTGACCTACAACCAAAGTATTAATGTAGCATTTCATGTTTATAGATCTAAGTTGTGCTCTGTTACAAGGCAGTCATGCCATTGTATTATCTGCTGTTACTAGACATGCATGTGAGTATCAGCAATATGAAGTTCACGTTTCATCCTGGACATGTAAGAAGTGTTAAATTCCCGAGGATGTTGTTGGTATAAGGCCAAGGTTTTGTATCACTTGGTCTTGTGTGCAAGTATATATGCGTTGATTGCTGAGTGGACTCCATGTGATGACCTTGGACAAGTTGTTAATGCAGAATCATAATGAGATTTACTTGCCTTGCATACATTACTTGCCTTGCATACAAAATAAGTACAATAACTGCATAAATAGATAAACTGTGTTTACTTCCAAGACTTTTGGAGTGTTAAGTTCTATGCAATACTATAGTTGAAGGGCAATATGTAATTTTTTGCTTTTAAAGTTTAATCACTGTTACCAGCAAACGAATGCTTTTCATGCTGGTAAAGACATTTGCATTCGTAAGTAAAGTAAAAAAAGTAAAACTCCTGTGCTTGATTTAGCTCATTTCCTTCAATTTGGACATCGAGTTGGCAGTACATCACATAGGTTGCCGTTTAATTCTCAGCTTATGCCGGTACCAAGTTACTGACCAAGACTGTTACTTACAGACCACCGTGTCACACATACATCCATATGCAAATAGGAGAAAGCAAAAATTATCTTATAAATTGAATATTACTAATTCAAAATAGTAGGCCTGTAAGCATTCCAGCAAATACTTCATTAATTAGAATGACTTTAGAAGACATGAATGAAAATATCCTAATCCCACAAGTATACTATACCAGTATTGCAACTGAAGTGACTTTTCAATTTTTAGACTGATCCTGCTCAAACAGTAAATTGATCATTATTCACTTGTACAGAATCTGTGCTTGATAGGTCATATTTTCCACTTGTTATATTTGCCATAATTAATAATATGGCTTAGAAACATTTGGGTGCAATATAATCTTGATATTTCCACAGTGCCCACAGCCAAGTCTCAAGAACCAGCTGATTCATAGGTGCTTAGTCAAAACAAAATCAATAGGCAGGAATTCAGGTTGTGCAATTATTTAGTTTTTAATGTTAGTTTACAACACATGATGTAATATTTTTCAAGTGTAATTTGCATGCATTACTAAGTAATTAGATATTTTTAATTCACTGTATTTTTCATACTTGTATAAGATTTTTGATGTTTTAACTAATACTGTACGTGCTGTTACTCTTCACTATCTGCCTCAACTTCTGAACATTTTTTCTCTTTCGAATGATTGTTGTCACTTTCTTAAGATTTTTTAATTGTTTTGTCTAATTATATAAATGTCACACAACGTATTTATTCCAAATGTTTTAAATCGTGTAGTTTGAGACATTTTAATTTTTTACTCGAATAAATGAAAACTATTCACTTATTTGTTTAGTTTTCATCAGGTTGGCTGTATTTCCATTATGGACAGAATCTCTGTCAAATAACGAATGACCTTCTGAACTTGAACAGCACTTGATGGAGTATTGGTATCATTAATTCAATTTGTAAAGCGCAAGACAACCAAATGCACCGCAGATGCGATTGATAATGTTTCTGTATAACTGTCCAGGTGCATGCGTACATTGATTACAACAACTTCTTTAGCGCCGGTGTTTTACTATGCAACTGAAGGAGTCCAATTAAATGGTGCTCCTGGAGTATTAGCTGGAGAGTTAACATTTGATTCCATTAATAGCTCAGTTACTATTGAGTTCCATGCTCAACACTCCCCACACTCTGACCTGAACAGAGGGTATGTTTGTTGGCAGTGGGGAAAGACATATGTAAAAAATCTAAACGTATCGCGGATTGTTTATCAATTGTGGTGGGGTATTCAGAACCAGTGATGATTACCCCCCCCCCCCCATAAGTAATCCTCTGGTCCAAGATCTCGACCAAAACGATCAAAGAGCTTGCAAATCGTAGGCCCAAGTTGCAAGTGTTTTCATGTAGAAGAGCATCATATCCAATGATGCCTTGCAGAGGAAACTATGATTTGAATTTATGGGTAAAGGAAGGAGCGTATGAAAAAGTCAATCCGCCATGTTTGGTTGTATGTCCATCAGCCCTCAATTGAGTCAATTCACTCTTTCAAATTGTCCATTGGGAAGCATATCTGACATTCTATGTTATATCCTGGCCTCGCGATTTGAACTTCGAACTCTGAACTGGGCACCTTTGTTACTACCAACGACCTATTATATATAACTACGCACATGCACGCTGCAATACAAGAGAGGTAGGATAACGCGTGATTCCGCACTTGATATAAACGACATCCATAGAACAAGAAGCGTAGCGGATAGAAAAGCCAGCTTGAATTCCGAAAGTCGAACCAGCAAACAAAAGCAGACGAAACCAGTATTCTGCTTACGGGTATTGGCCTAGTATTATCTAGTGACGAAACGCCAGCTTGGTTCATTTAAAAAGCTGAGAAGGGTCGAGGCCATACAGTCACTGAAAAACGTGCAGGGTCTACATTTTTACATTTGAACGTCGCCCGGGTAAACATGGACCTTCGTAATCAGTTAGGCCTAGTGCCTTTGCATCGTTGTTTCTTCTGATCAGATTACTCTTTCCCATGCACTCCTTGTCTGCGCTGACAACGCTCGCAGATGACGAGGAGTGGCGAGAAAATTATGCAGGCTAGCAGCTTGGACTAATAGGCCTAGGCCTAATGTTAGTCCCAGCTAGCAGTTAACATTGTTCAGCATCCTAAACGTAAGTTGTTATCTACTCACGATACTATATATAAATGGTCGTAATTACATTTAAAATTACATATATGAAACCCACCGCAGTTTCTCCAACGCAGCAACAACATGTAGGTCTAAGCACAAGATCTCGAGCCATTGTGTTCGATGGTTGGATCGTAAACTCCCAATCTTCTTAAGCTCTGCTCTGAAGCTGAACGCAGAGCACCAGCTTACGAGCGAGCGTTGCGTCGTATCAGAGGGGTTATCAAGAGAGCGATGCAGTGGAGGTATAGTTTTTCCTATGTTGGGCCCACCACCTGAAATCATTTTCTCGACAGCTGCGCGCGGCTCGAGCTGCGAGTTTGTCCATTCCACAATTTCGCAAGCGCCTGAAGTCTGTACTATTCGACAGTATACATAATTTCACTGGTTGGGGTCGGGAACGAGCATTAATGGGTCTTTTTCTTGAAGTGGCGATTTATATAGCTGTCAGATTACAATTACAATATTATTATGAAGAATGAAAGTACGAAGAAGTATGAAGAATGAAATAACTCTGTTTATGAGCGAGGAATTAAGCAATCCTTTATCAATTGTGAAAAAGATTCTTAAATGGACTCTGTGCGACAGTGGCGGATCCAGGTTTTCTTGCGTGGGGGGGCAGAACGTTATCTCGAGGGGCGCCACGTTCTGGGTATATTGGTAATCAATTTTAAATGATAGTAGGGCCTACATGTATATTTGAAATGATGCCATGTGTAGTAGACAACCAGTATATAGGCCTATACTATCTCATATATAAAACTGTTTAAAAGTGACGAAATGTTTCCTATCCTATGTCCCTTACCATGGATATTTTCAATGGGAATAGGATATTGAGGATAGGAAAAAGGTTAAGGAAACTCATGACATCTGACATCTGATCGGTTCTAGATATATCAATTATCGAGTGAACAATTAAGGGGAAGAACTGAGCAGACTTATCTAATAGTTCAAGAAAATTCCCAGTGTTTTTATTCTCAACTATGCAAGAATGTTCTAGGTGTTCTCTGAATGATGGCCATTGTTTACTAAAATAAAATAACGTCACAGGAATCGTCCTTTTCAATAGCTCTGGGGAGTGGAGGTTTAAATACCCGCCAAGGAGAAATTTGCTTCGAGATTTCTGCTCCACCTGCATCCCCTAGCCAACTCATGTATAATTAATACACTGGCCAAACACTGTCGGTGGAAAGATGAGACGGCAAGGGAGAGGACTGGCCACCCACCTTCATATGCCGAGGCTAAGAAAAAGACGTCGCTAACACCGTACCCATGGCTGCCTCAGGGCTAGCTTAAGGGACTCCTCCTCCTCCTTCTCCTCCTCCTCCTCCTCCTCCTCCTCCTCCTCCTCCTCCTCCTCCTCCTACTGCTATTCTTTTGCACTTGGCGTCAGTTTTCTGCGGGTTTGCGTTTAGTAGTTCAAAGTCAGTACACAATTTATAATTATATTCAATTTATCACAATTTTAAGGTAATGTTATTTATTTCAGGAAAGTGAATTGATTTATAAATACCATTATATTCTTAGTGTCATGGCAGTATAATCCAATCGCGAATCGCCAATCCGAAATCGACTTGTAGAGAATTGGCAATGTTAAATATCCAATAGGCCGTGTCATTTAGGTATTATAGATGCCGACTGCAATTTGATATACAATACACTCTTGGGAGTCCTTGACAGCCGGACTTTGTATGCTAGTTTGATGATTGATATGTTTAAGCCTGTCTGATGCTGGTACTGAAGATTTGGGGGAAGAGTATCTTTTGACTCATATTGAGGATGACTGCACGCATGTGGTGTGTGTGTGTAGGACTCTGTTGGACTTTGGAACATAGCCTACCTCCTGAGACACTTTGCTCACATGGAGAGTGAGGGTCAATTCAGGGTCATGCCAATCTTCCATGTCCTGCCTATGCTGTCTGTCTATCTACCCCCTCCCTAGTATATACGTAAAGATAGACAGAACAGCAATACTTGGGGAAGCACAGATGAAAGTAGACCTAGCCGACTGACTTTAGCTAAACATCGGTCATGCCAGGCCCGTTCTGGAAGCCCACCATAACAGGCGCGCCTGATCTGGAGGGGCGCCGTCATACAACCAAGAGGGGCGCGGGGGGGCGAACCGCCCCCCCGGGCCTATGGCTAAATCCGCCACTGCTGTGCGACTCGAACCCAGTTTAATGATAGGCTAGAAATAAGGAGCAGTGTGACGGAATTTGGAGTTTTCGTTATGGTCCCGGACCCTTTACAACAATGTTGTCTTTATGATACCAACAAGAAGCTAGCCACGTACAACAGTCAAGTTGACTATATAGTTGTCTAACCAGTTAAACCAAAAGAGGCTAAGGCACACGAGGTCTGATTTGGCTGATGTCAACGAGCCGTATTCAACCAGCCAATATCAGCCAGTCAGAGCCAGTTAGAACCAGTCATAACAAATCAGTCAAAAAATCAATCAGCCACCGTTTCTTGCGCAAGATTAATAGGTCTTTCAGGCCCCACTGAAACATGTCTGAACTCTGCATCGCCATCGATCGAATCCTTCGTGGTTAGATAATATCTGCACCAAAGAAGTTTATAGATCAAATGCCTAAAACTGGTGGCGCTCATAATAATCGCGTAGATTGTTGGTACGTGTCGTTGAGCAGACCTTTATTCGACATCTCATTATCATACTTACTTGCGCTCTAAACACGCCAGGCCTACGCATCAAGCGAGCTCCGACTTCGTATCTATTTATACAGGCTCCTCGGCTCCCATGCGCCGCCGAATACAGTGAACTCCTCGTGCAAGGCTGTCATTTGGCGAACGAACCAGAGGGGAAGGGGTAAGTCGCTCACAGTAGTCACACAAGGCAGCTACACCCGCCGTTCGCTGGGCCGCCTGCCAGCCGTGCGAGCGCTCAATACGAGAGCGCTGTGTGTCACTAGCCGCCCGTCCGCGAAGGTTCACAGGGTGCTGCTATATGTACGAACAACGGTCGGCGGCGTCTCAACATGCTGTGGTTCTCCAACTTCCTATACATTTATTTAGCGCAATACTAGTTCTAGTACAAACACGCTGGCGGGCTGAGGTAGGTAAGCCGCTGACGGTTCTACGGTTCATTTTTAAAATAATATTATTAGCGGAAAATAGCCTAGATTAGTTTTATTTGGTTCGTTTATTTGGAAGGTTCGGTTAAGAAACTTTTAACCGCAAATTGCATTTTCTTTGTACTTGCTACTGCAGGCTATGGCTTGAAACGAACAGTTTCTAGTTAGTTTCTTTGAGAGCAAACAAAGACTTGAATAGTGTCGACCTCTACTGAACGCAGCGGTTCTTATTGTGTCCCTCGTGCGGTCGTCGGTGGAGTGTGCTTTATAACGGGAACAGCCAAATTGGCGAACTGTCACATGGATTTTCCAGTAGGATTGGCCAATTACACTTCGGCAAAACTTGTCTGTTGCGAATAAGCCAGATTCTCGTCCTTTCTTACCGAGTTTGCGGTTCTTAAGCGTTACAAAACATTAAGTAAGTGAGTAAGTATGTAGCTAGCATGCGTTTATATAATTCACGATAATCTGGGGTGATTTTAATACTTAAAGTTGAGAGAAGAGCATTTGACCGATTAAAAGTGAACTCCGATGAACAGTGTTGCATCTGAAGGCACATCTGTGTACGTTATATGCAAAACAGCTGTGGATCCCGTGGTCTTCGATAACTAACGAAACGATTCACTTCAGAAAAGGTTCAATGATATTCGATGACCGAGCGCCTCTGATGAGTTTCCTTTTAAAGTGGCGCTAGATGAATTTGCAATTGCGATTATGGTAACCGAAGCATTTATGTAGCGCCAATTTTATAATGCCCAAGGCATAAACCAACGGTCGATGCTAATTCAGGCAGGCCAGCCTAAATCTGTTGGCCAATCCAGGTGAAATTTGTTCAAGTATTATTGTATTATTTTAAAGGCTATAGGTAATATTTCAATATAGTCTTGTAGAATTCAACAGTGTAAACATGAAATAATAATGGACATTATTATTATCTAGCCCGAGGTAGAAATACCTGAGGAATGGAAAATTGCATTCAGATGTAGTAATTTTTATTGTTTTATTTTTGTACATAGATTATTTTATTTTTAGATAGCACTATTCGTCCATCTCTTATGTTTTGTTCTTAATTTAGTTCTTTCTTAAGCTAAAACTGAAACTAGTCTTGTTTACAGTGGGTAGTATGTGGTAGAGGCTTTGTGCAATCATTCTGACCAGTAACTGGTCAGAGGCATTTGTTCAATAAACTGCCTCTAACGGTCTAACCCATCGAATATAAGAGCCATTGGCTGGACGGGAAAGTGCCTGGTTTTACATTTACATTACATTACACAAAGCGGATGCAAAACGATATCTATATTTCCTTCACCAAAGTCTGTTCATTTGCAAACACGCAGACACACGGATACAGAGAGAGGGTCCCCGCGCGCGAGTCACACGCACACTCACGGACACTATATTGCCACTGTTACCGAGCGCATACAGCTTCGAGCGTCGGCTGTGTATTATAGAGAGAGGGAGAGACAGCGTTGGTCGGGCCGAGCCGAACGCCGTTGTACAAGGAAGACCGACCGACCGAGCGAGGCAGGCTGGGCCGATGTGGTGGTGGTGTTGGTGGTGGTAGTGGTAGTGGCTGCGTGTTCCCTAGCTCCTCTGGCTGACTCACTGCGTGAAGGGCGCAAAATCGAATGCCTGACTAAACGACGATCTATCGCCGCCGCCTATGACGCCTCACAACCTCAGTGCTTGTAGCCCTCCAGTCGCGGAACATAGTCCCCTTAAAAAACTCCTATGGACTCGGATCGTGCTGCTATCAGCCGACGTCCGACGGCGCTTTTTACGAAATGAATATTTCGGGTGTTTCGGCACCGGTGTGCGACCGTTTCGAGCATGTTTTGAGCGAACGTGAGCGCGTGCGCATGAATCTTTGCCGGTGATGCGGTCGCCATTAGCGGCAGTGGACGAAGCCGCATACAATGGCTTCGAGCCTTTATGTAGTTTGCTGATTAAAACACACATTATAGGAGAGAACGGCTTGTGATGGTTCTTTGCTTCGGACGACCTTAAAAAGCACGTGTTATCCGTTCGTAGTTCGATGCGCCCGGCCTTCAGAAGCATAGCGTAAACTTTCTTACGTACACCCAAGTGTCGAATTAATACTGGTCCGGGTTCGACTTCTAGCGAGCGCTGGTGCTACGGTCTTTATCAGCGCAAACGGGTGTTTCAAGACTAGAATTGTTGCAAATCCGGTATCCAAAGTGAAGTTAAGGCCAACTCTGTCAAGGATTTAACTCGCCCTGGATCGATTAAGATCGATTGTTTTGGAGCGTCGTGTTCGAAGCAAACCGTGATCGAATCACGTTTTCGTTGATCGGTATTTAGTTGGACCTACCAGACTGCAAACCGAAACATCTTTAACAAACAGTGAGCAGAAAGAATTGCATTGTTAGGTGCTTTTTAAAGATTGGATGAGATTAGTAATTAACTGAATTGGTTTCGAATGATAGTTTTAAGCACAAATTATTTTTTATATATAAATGTTTGGTTATGTCATGCTTAACTTGGTCTATAGAGCAAATGTCTTATTATGAAATTCGACTATGAGACTGAGAAAGACGCAAAGATGAGTTCCAAAAAGAAGAAATCCAGCACAAAGTCTAAGGCCGCAGATGTGGCAACATTCAGCGAAAGCCGACCGACAAGCCAAAATTCAGGAAAAGGCGATGGAGAGACACAAAACTTTTCCTCATCTGGCGTTCACGAGATGACTTCGTTTGCTGACAGAGACAGATTCCCAGATGGTAACTGGTCGAAGGATGGATACGGCAAAATGTCAACACTTCCACCGCCTCCATCGCACTTCAATAATTTCAATCCCGGATTTTCAAACATGGTATCTTACGGGCGAAACAATGAAGATGGCGACTCAATGCGAATGATGCGAAATGAACACTACCCAGGATACGATGTCGGTAAATCTGGGTTTATGAACAGTCCTGGTGTTGGTCGTCACGTTCCCGAATCGCAGCTAGGCATGCTGCCCCCGCGGCCAAGCTTTCCGGGTGGATCTATACCCCCGGGGTTAACGCATGGCTACGGGACGAATACGCCATCGGGTTTCATGCCTCACGCACAGACACCGGGTATGGGGCAACAGACGTATCCAACTCCAACTCCGATGTTGACTCAGCTGCTTCGTTACCCAAATCCAGGCGAGAAATTCCCGTCAGGACAGATGGACGAATACAGGGCTTCGGGACCGCCGAAGAGCTGGATGGACAATATGGCGCCTGGGATGAACCAGAACGCTGCGTATCCACCTCAGCGACCCTCGATGCCTTTCTATGAACCGCGACCGATGCATCCGCAAATGAACCAAACGCATCTGAATCAGGTAACTTGTTTGCAGATTTATTATTGTAGCATGGTAGCTGAATGGATAGAATGTTCGACCTGTAACACGGAGAGTACGGGTTCGAGCTTCCACTCAGGCCGTCATTGTGTAAGGACCTTGAGCAAGTCCTTCACTCACCATTGCTCAGCACCATTGATGTTCTGGCATGTGTGCACTTCTTGAACTTTTGAAAAAGGGAAGTATAGACAACACTTGTACTGTATTATATTTGATTTGATTTCCTCAAAGGCAGAATATGCTTAAATAAATTACAGTTTATGAAAGAAAGAGAAGATATTTTGACACAGTGCTATGCAGAATTTCGTAATTTGATTGAAACCGAAAGATTCTGTTTGATTAAGTTATAATTTGGTTTGATGAGACTGCGAAGATTCTTTCAGCACTGTGTGCAAACATCTTCGTTTATCTTTGGCATTTTCTAATCGTGGCTGCAAATTTCTGCTTTGTTTTCAAGTTCAGCAACAAGGAAAACTATGTCTTTGTATAATATTTGTGTAGTTTTTTGCTAGGCCTAGTTATTTAAGCCATTTTCAGCTGAACAGACATTTCAACACACTTAAGTCCTTCAAATACTTTGGCCCTCTTGTATTATGCAGACGGATTTCTCTTTGATATTTCACAAGTTCTTTCCATATTTTTATATTATATTCAACATATGCTTTCAAGACATTTAATTTTGAATGACAGTACAGTGAACATTTAGGACCTTAATTTACTACAGTGTGATATTGCTACGATATTGCTAGAGTTTACAATATTCAACTGGTAAATACACATATTGTGCCTTAGATTTATTTATTCAAGTTTTGCAGATATTAAAGTTAGTGATTTATGGTGGAAATTGATGAAGCTGCACATAAAATCTCAATTTCTTTGTGACAGTGTAAGTGATCTATTTTGAGTCTTTGATTGGGCAAGCCTAGGTATTCCAAGGTACTCCCATCCCTCCCTCTTCAGTAAGTCGTAATGGCTGTTAATGGCGGTCATTAGGTTTGATTATGTATTAAGTCGAGGTCTTCTGTTTATTTGGGTTATATTGGTATTATTAATGATTTAATGAGGTAATTTGATAGACATGAATGACTGACTGGGCTGGACTTGTGGGCCGTGTGTAACCATTGGAAAAATGAGAAATATCACTGCTCACTGTTGCTTGAATTTCGCAATATTGCCTATTGGGCTCAAGTTCTGTAATCTTTAACTCACAGAGCAAAAACATAAAATTATGAAGAAATTTAATTATACAAATAAAAAGTGCCCATTCAGATGTAGAGCGGCCCTCTGATGGATCTCGCCCAATGAAATTGTTGAAAAATGTGCAGGACAGAGTTGACGTAGATGCTATAGAACACCATGTAAACAATACTAGACAGTACAATACTAGACAATGAAATGCTAGACAATACAATACTAGGCAAGACAATACACAATACTCTTCAAGGAGAAAGACAACTGACTTTTTGCATTAAGTAGTTTGCCGGGCATCTGTTGTTTCCAAGCCCGATGCCTTGACATCGCTCCTTTTGCTGCTAAAGGTGCAAAAGATGTCTATGATTGTGGTTGCATTTGCTGATATCTTGACGTGTCCCTCATTATATTCTCTTATAAAAAATTCCTCTCTTATAAGTTAGAAAAAATTCAGCCCATGAGTTTTGTCCCTCATTATATCCTCTTGTGCTGATCTAGTGTGGTCTTTCGATCTGTTCATTGGGAATTTCTCTTATGTTGATGGTGATTGCTTTAGTTTTGGGCGTCATGTTCATCACTTGCTGATGGGAGACTTTCAACTGGAACAGTTCGCTGGTGTTTTCAGTTTGCATGCTCTAGGTCATCGAGTGATATTGCTTTGACCTTTCACTTTCATCCAACTTCAATCTCAGTTTACAACACTCAGTTCTGTCATTGTTAAACCCTGCAACATGTATGGAATGGTTGAAGTGGTAATCTCGCAGAGGCAATAAGTATGTGGTGGCCTTTCCATCTTTCAACTTTTGACGTAGGTTTGAATCCTGGGTTCGTTTTTCAAAATCAACACAGACGACAATGGCGTTTGTTGAACTGCTTGTGGCTTTGTAAATCTGGTGCATGCATTCAGGTTCTGGGATCGTGGTGTTGTGTCTGTTTGAACTCCAAAAGGATCCATTAACTGCCTGTAAATACTTGAGATGAAGAGGGTGAAACCTGGAATAATTTACCTGACCTGACCTTAGCATACCGGAAATGACTGCACTCTATGTGTGTTAATATGTATATATATAATATATATATACACACACATATATATATATATACATGTGTGTTTGTGTTTGCGTATCTGATCCCTTGTTTATGTTCTATGACTTGACCTTATTTTACTTTCGTAACCATTAATAGTTCTTGATATCAGAGAGAGAAATGGGTGTGAATGAATGATGTGTCCATTCTTGAAGTTATTTATCAAGTCATGTGGTTTCTTTTGTCCTCCTTTACAGTCTGTTGGTTAGAATGCTGGGCTGTCAACCCACAGGTTGGTAGTTAAAAACTCCGTCAGGGTAGAAAGATGTTTACAGATTTTTCTCCATATGCACTTCGTAGCCAACTCGACTATGACATGAGTACATCTACTGTTCACTGCTAGTGGGAAGATCAGGCAGCAAGGAAGAGGGCTAACTCACCTCCCTTATACACTGAGGCCAAGTAAAATGAAGTCGCCAGCACTTAATACCCATGGCTGGCTCTTGGGGTTTCTTCAAGGTACTGCTCTTATTTTACCTACCTTGAGGTAGCATGTACCAATAAGCGGATGAACCGTTTGAGCCAAGGTCTTTCTAATCGATTTCACGTTCGGTTGACAATGGCGCTCGATAGATGTCGCATCAGTAGTCGTCAGTTGTTGTGTGTAATGTCTGTTGTCATTCGGACTCTAATGAATGACTTCCTTTGGGAAAGCAAGGCAAACGGCTTCCATTCATTTTCTGTCTACTACTGTTCTCTGATTTACTATGTAGGCCAACAACCTGTTCCACCGTTTCGCTGCCCGTCCGTCCGTCTGTATGTGTTTGTGGGCGTGGGTGGTGTGTGGTTATATGCGTAGGTGCGGCTGGTGTGCGAGGGTCTTGTAATTGATAGTCTTTGGTGATTTTTTAGTAATCCCAGTCTCATTCCATTCGTCCCTGGATGAGAAGGACGACGGTCGAAAGCGGCGGCAGAACTGTTATGAAGATTAGCCATGTGTGTTTATTTATTGCGCCATCCGGCTTTTTGCCCGGACCAGTGGCTCCTCCTCGTGTGTCTAGCGGAGTGGGAGGGGCCGGAGGGGTGGCCGGCCCTGGGTGAAAATGACGGGGAAGGGGTGTTCGGCAGGCGGCTTGTAAACAAGTCCGGTGCATCCATGGCTCGAGGCATCGTCGTCATCATCTTCCGTGGTGGCCAACGGACGGATGGATGCTGATTGCTGGTACATCGAAGATCGCTGGCACTTGCGCCTGCTAATTGTTTTTCGCTTGTCAATCTGCTTCGAGGAACGAAAGGCGAGATGGATTTTTTCGGTTGTTCGACAGCCTTGTGACTCTTCGCCTCGGTCAGTCGACATTATGCTAAGTCTGACCAACCTGTTCCTGGTGATTCTGCCGTCTGCTGGGACACGTCCAAGCGTCTGTGGTGCAAGATCACCGTCATCTGCTCTATGGTGGTGAAATGGAATTTACTTGCTCGGATCTCGATTGGCGGATGCGCTGTGATCGGTATATTGCTTTCTGGTGTTTAGACGGGATTTATCTGGTTGCACTTGGTGAATGTATTAATTTCTTATTGTTACTGTAGTTTGTCGGATGCGCACGTTATGTTTTGTTGTCGTGTCAGGTTTGTTTTGAGCTGTGCGATGATTCGAAAGCAGGTGTGGAATTGAACTGTTGTGTTGTGATGCTTGATGGGGGAGTTGCTGAGAGGGAGTGTGTTGTGAATCTAAGTGCTACCAGAGTTTTAACGTTACAGCTGTTCTAAGTGTATGAGGTTGTTGGTAAAAGACAGATACAGTCCCAGTACCATAAGATAGGTAAGATCTTTTTTATGTGGCTATAGCAGTGTTAGTATTCAAAATCATAATCCAGTAGTTGAAGGAGAGTTTGACTGAAGCGCATACATGCCTCTCCTCATGGGTGACGTAGCTTGACTAGTTTTACATGAATTGGGGTTCGAGACTTGGTTGCAGACATTTAACCAAATGCTGTGGCAATCTGCCACCTTGGCACCAATGTTACTTGTTGTAACATAGGATCAGTGTTTCATGTTACTAGGCTCAGTGTTACATGTTACTTGATGTTAGTAGGATCAGTGTTATGTGCTACATTATATCAGTTTTACTTGTTACATAAGATCAGTATTACATGTTACTAGCTCAGTGTTACATAGGATCAATGTTACATGTTAGTTAGGATCATTGTTTCATGGTACTAGGTAATTGTTACAGGCTATGTAGGATCAGTGTTTTGTAATACATTGGATCAGTTTTACATGTTACATAGTATCAGCGTTATATGTGTTACATAGGATAAGTAGGCCCTATTACATGTTACTAGCTCAATGGATAAGTGAGTGTTTCATGTTACTTCTAGGCTCAGTATTACAGACGTAGATGAGTGTTGCATGTTACATGTGCTGTCAGTGTTACTTGTCACTAAGGCTCAGTGTTACATGTTACTACTAGGCCGAGTGTTACATATTACATGGGATTGGTGATACTTGGATAAGTGGTATGTGTTACATAGGATCAGTATTAGATGTTATGCGGAATCATGATTCGGTGATTGATTCAGAAGCAGGTTTGAAGAATGTAACCTGTCAGACGTCTGATGCGTGAATATCAATTTTCTCTTTCAAAGGCATTTGCTGTGAAGTAATTGCCCTTATTTCGTTTTCAGTCTAACAAGTCTAATGATCAGACTTTACAAAGTTGTGGTTCTGGTTTGCACTAAATAGTTGTACTTGTACATCGGGATGTTGCAATGTTTGTCCACTGACCAGGCAATCATGTGTAAAAATTCATGATATTTAAGTATGTAGACTAACTTCCACCTAAATGTACACCTGGAGTATGTGACTAATCTTCCAGATTTCTGTGCCTGCTACTCCTGGTCCGGGCCCTCATGGAAATCAAGCACAAGCTCCAACTGGATCGGGAAATCCGAGCAATCCAGGCATCTTTGCTCCTCCTCCGTACATTCAGTCTTGCAACCCGGCGTCTTCTGCACAACGGGTTGACGCCAACGACAAGTTGGCTACGTTGCCGCAGCAGCGGTCATCCAGTCAACCACGACCGATGTCCGCTGCTTCCTCTTCCGGACCTTCGCTCGGTTCGCCAAACCACATTCGACCGATTTCCCCAGTGCCGTCGTCGGGGCCTGCCCATGGTCACCAGTCAGAGAAGGTGGGCAGCTCATCGCAAAAAACATCTTCAAGTTCCAAGGCGAAGAAGCGCAAAGAAGAAGTGAATAGCATACAGGTAAGAAACTTAGAAGTCATTTGTTTTGCAAATGGAGATGATGTGAAATTATGCTCCAGGATCAAAACTCATCTGGTGTGTGTGAGTGTGTGTGTGTGTGTGAGTGTGTGTGTGTGTGTGTGTGTGTGTGTGTGTGTGTGTGTGTGTGTGTGTGTGTGTGTGTGTGTGTGTGTGTGTGTGTGTGTGTGTGTGTGTGTGAAATTAAGGTCCAGGTGCAAGTGTGTGTGCATGTATGTGTGTGTGCATGTATGTGTGTGTGTGTACATGTATGTATGTATCAATGTGTGGATGCATGTATCAAGACATGCAATAAAGCACTTTTAATTATCTCTCAGAACTGATGCTTAGTTTACGCGTCATGGTACTACTGAACTCTGCAGATTGGATGAGACTGGTGGAGAGAGATCAGTGACCTAGGAACCAAGTGGAACCAGTTGTTTTTTTCCCTCCGTTCTGTTAGGCTTCAAAAATAATCTGAAAATTCTATTTGAGCGGTGAGGAGAAGAGTGTTTGGGTGAAGAGGAATAAGGTGCTGCACTGTGGCGATTGGAAAAAGTAACAATGCCTGTGAATACAACTTTTAAGATCAATCATTATAAAGTGAATTTCGATCTTACAATGCCAGTGACATAGGTAGCAAATTTACTTAAGCTCCATAAGAGTTTATCATAACTGGTATAGTTCAGACTGCACGTAAAATGTGGTCTTTGATATGGTTTTAGAGTAGTGCTCTAGAAATGTGGAGTTTACAATTTCTAAAGGATTTATTCCAGTTAACAGAGGCTTTCTTTACTTACCATCAGTATGATTATTTACGGTTACAAGAGACTTGATGTGCTGAGCTGATTTGCTTAGACAAACTTGCAAAAGGCCTGATGATTTAGCTGCAAGAAATATGATTTTCAATGTCTTCTGTAGGATTTTTACTCAGAGGAAATGTGTAAATTTTCTGTCTCGCTTTGTGTGCTATTGTGTGCTTTCACACACAAATAATAGTGAATTTTCTCTCTGAGGTTCTTGCCATTTAGTTCAGTAATGGCTGAATACAATTCTGATAAATCGGACTGAATCTAAGATGGGCTTAAAGGATTTGGTCATGTTTGTTATCTTTGCCTCTGGGATTGCTTCTCAACTGAGTCTTCTTTGTGCAAATAAAGAAATGTTCTGTCCATAAGTATGAGACTATGAGTGCATGTCTTTAACCATAGTACGGCATCACAGATAGAAAACACGTTCCTTCAATTTCTGTGATGTACATGGTTGGTTTAGGGCAGAGAATAATCTGCCCTTGCGGAAGTAATTTTGTCGGAAAACAGTCCACTGAAAAAATATAACTAGAGTCTTGCATCTTCGAAGAGAAACCAACGAAAAATGACCCCCTTGCACTAAAGCGACTGAATCAAAGACATAAACAGAGGAAGACAGACAGACAGTGAGCAGTTCATTGAGAACATCTGGCCTGCTAATGATGTGTCCAAACCTTTGTTTTATTTGGTTGTAAGTGAACAGTTGTCAGTGTGCAAATGATTTGCAGTATCACTTTCGAAAACTCATAACGATCATTCCACTTCCGTCATCCATCCGGCGTAGAAGATCCATATAAATATTTATTTATTGTGTAAATATTGACGATTAGTGTCTCCGGCCAAAGTATGTGTGCTTAAGATAGAGTTTCTGAGCTGGGGAATGCACTCTTCACGTTTCCTATGCTGCATTTTATTTAGCAACTGTTTGCATGACATTCTCTTAGTTTGTGACGTGTTTGTGAAAGCCTTGGCTCTAGACTTAAGTATTGAGGAAAACAAACAGAACTTAATCACAGTCTCAGATAATTTTGGTCATAAAAATAAACGGAATCAAAACTATGGGTTGCATATCTGGTTGTGTTTGAAGTTAAATGAGTCAGACGGTGGTGTTTATAACCAGATAGTGGTGTTATTACCTTCAGACGAGGCCAATCTGACATTATTAAAGTTCAGTGGGTTTGTTCATATCCATGATCGAATCCTAGCGTCAACCTCTTTGCATTGGTATCACTTCATTTATCTGCATTATGTCTTTTTTATTTATTTATTTAATTATTTTTTGCTAGGTAGTTTAATCCTTCAATTGTTGGCAAGCTAATAATGGCGTATGGTTATTACTGTGATTATTATTTTCAGCCCAAGGTAGTGGTGGTTCCATGGGGTTTAAATAGTTTGAGATGAAGTTGCTAATTAATACTGCTATCCTTTTAATTTTCTGTAGGCCAGAGATTTAGAATGTTGATTAAATTGAAGGTTAAATGCCGGCATATTTGGATAGGTGGCAACTGCAGAAATGCAACAGAATTAAAATTTATTATTATCAATGTTTAGTTTTTTCCAGTACTAATTAATTCTCAGTGCTGTGGATATGTGCCAGCAGACTGATAGGATACAATTCTGGAACACGTGAATCTTTATTTTATGGTGGCGTTAGTGCAAATTTTGAGATTTTCTCTTGTACCCAATCAAAATGTCGACCAGCATTAAGAAACAAGTTATAGGCTGGCAAGATTCTGCAGAAACTTTGAATATAATTATGCAGATTCATGAAGTGCACAAAATCGATAAGGATCCGGTTGATGACACATGCGATCTAAGTGACACGCTGAAACAAAGTCAGCAATGTCAATGCTAATGACCTGGCTGATATTCAGTGATGGCATTGATAACAATGACGAGAATTTAGTATTAATATCATTCTTAAAATTGTGTTAATAACAGTAAGAGTTACAAGGCAACATGATTCTAGCTTGCTACAAGACTGGGAAGTATATTATTTTAATTATTATTTGTATATTATTACCTATTAGTAAATGAATATTATAAACGCTATTATTGGTGCATAGTTCTTAGATCTAATGATAAGCTTTACTTAGATCTTGGCAGTGTATAGATGATTTACCGGTGACATTGATATGTGGCCAGTCAGCTGGACTTTGGTCCCAGAATTGAAATCAGTGTTTAAGAGTTTGAGTGACTGGGGTTCTGTATTCCAAACAACAAAAATAGTTTTGCATGTGCTCAGTTAAATGATGCTGGGGTCGTGAAATCAGGGGGTATTTTTGTCCCAGAAAACAAGTTACAGGCCCTGTCGAGTCTGCACAGCCTGTGTAACTGTCGTCTGCTTTCTTCAAGAGGCTCCAAGTCTTGCCATTTTTAAAATAGAACAGAAATCCGATTTATTGCTTTAGAATTTTGGCCCCTGCACTGAAATTAGGATATGTGAATTACCATAGAAGTAGTGTGATAAGTACATTGCTCTAGAAATTATATTATTACATTACACAGTACTGCACACTTCTCTATGATTCTTGACAATATAACAGTTAATATTAGATAAAATACAGTATTAGCTGATAACAATAATAATAATTGATAGATAATTCCTAACAGGATTGTGTGGAAGTGGAAGACAAATGTGAATGGATATTCATTGCCTACATTAACATTGTCCTGTACTCTGGCTTTCGGTTCAAAGAATGGAGACTGAAAAAATAAGTTACATTGTGTTTAATTATTGTTTCCTTTGGGATCGTAGTGTATAGGGCCGACCGAGGCTGCGGAAATAGACGGAGAATCTATTGCAGATGTCTGGTGCACATCTTTCTCCTCCGAGCCCTGTGCAAACACAAAGGAACACAATAAACATCCGGCCGTAGAATGGTTTTCATGTCACACACGAATTGCGAGAATGAATGGATACGATGAATCAATGCGATGAAATGGGAAGTTATTGTTGAAAGAAATAGTTGCTCACTTCACGTTATATTGCTGCTCGCTTGACGTTAAGCCGAGTTCGATCCAAAAAATAAATGAAAGGTGAAACAGTCGTGGAGCCCAGCCAGAGTCACCAGTACAGTGCATGTTATGTATCCATGAACTTGTGAGATGTTACATTTTGTAATGTTGAATCTTAGTTTCTGAGAAAACATTGTTTGAAGTCTCATTCCAACTAGTACTAGAAAACCAAGTCTGGAGAAGACGTGAAATAGGAGTAATGGCTGAAAGTTCTTGAATTGTTTCTGTAGCTTTGTTCCAGGGACTTCAAAGCGTTGTAGCCGATGCATAATTCATTTACCGCTAAAGTGTTAAATACTTGACCACCTCTAAGAATAGATGCCAGTCAAGGAGGTCTTGTATTTAAATAGTCCTCCTTGTGCCAGTGCCTTCTCTTCTCTGCGTGAGGCATCCAAATGCAGTCTTCCAGAGACAAGTCAGAATCCAGAAGTGAAATTTTCCCCCTGGATGAAAATAGCTTAATGATCTTAAAAGTGGAGATGTGGAAAGTCTCGTTTCATGACGGACTAATAAAATTCTTCTAATTGCAAAAACGAAAAAATTGATTGCCAACAGCTTGTAAGAAGTTGAAGGGTCTTGAACTTTTGTTTGCATTGGACCAGTATAAACAGTTACGGTGCTCAGCGTTCAAGGGAGATAAATCGCTAGGCATTCAGTAATTGTTATATAGGATGCAACTTGCCTTATTGGCTGCATTGGGGTGCTTCTCGTAATCGATTGCTTATTTAAAGAATTTCGGGTTTTGACCTTCAGTTTCACAAATTTTCTTTCTTTCGTTTATGATGGAATTAGAACATTAGTTATTTCTGAATTTTATTAGGAGTAATTAATTTTATGTTGCTTTCTAATTGTAGTGTTAGTTAATTTTAATTCGGTATAATGTTCTTATTTTAGATTTTAGGTAATTGCCATATTTCCAAAATAAAATATTTGATGATTAGTTGATACATGAGAGATAATATTTATTGGCAGGACTAAGTTATCCCACCAGTTTGTTGAGTAAATTCACGTAACTCTTTAAAATCATGTAGACCTAACATGTTTTGGTTACCTATAATTATGTGCACGTGCAGTAAATAAGCTTCACTCCATAGAGTTAAGAATGTAGATTTTAAGCATTCGAATGGCTACTACAATTTGGAACATGGGAACAATGTCTATGCAGTGAATTGGGTTCGTTTAGATAAATACTCCTTCAGATAAAGATGGATTGATTTAGTTTCGAATTGTAAGCCTGATTCAATTGCGAAATTGTTCTCCATTTGTTCGCGGCCAGTACGAGTATTACTTTAAGTGAGCGTTATATAAATTCGGAGTACTTTACAATGTTGAGCACGGGTGTTTTGCAAGCGCTATGGGGTGTGTTCGACGTTGCGAGAGCGAGCGATCAGCCTTTGTGTACGGTTCACAGTCAGTGCGTACGCCAGCTGTATGCACAGCGAGAAGAGAGCTATGGTGTGCACATTTCGCCAGTCTCTCTCTCTCTCTCTCTCTCTCTCTCTCTCTCTCTCTCTCTCTCTCTCTCTCTCTCTCTCTCTCTCTCTCTCCAATATGCCGTCAGACTCGACTGCTAGCCGGAACTACTTTTATGCTAATGAAGCTGCCTTGCCAGCCAACCGGCCTGCGGGGCGGCTAATATGTATGGCCGGGATAAATAAACCATTATGCGGTCTATTTAATTGGAGCCGGTGCGCGGGTCCCCTATCTATCTATCTGTCCGTGGATCTTTTACTTCTGTGTGCGCCGGGTACGAGGGCCCGTCTACTGGCCGCAGCGCCGCGGTTTCAGCCCCTGAACGAACGTCGTCAATATTGCAAGACCTTTGCTTCATACGCGGGCGAAGCCCGTTCGCTACACCAACATTGCACTTGGACTGGACTTTGCTATAGCGCCGTTTGTTATACGCGCGTGGTCGGCGCAGCCGTAATGTTTCCGTGGTATAGTCAGTATGGCGCGCCGAAACGCCGAAATTTGGTACCTGGCCAACGATTTTCCTTCAAAATTGGCATTCTGTTTGTGAAAAAAGAGTAAAAATTTGCCAGACTTTTATTTCTTATGGTTTTCAGAAAACTCTTCAAAGACAAAACTCAACCTAGGGCCAGTTTGCGTTTGGAAGAGCCTAGTAAAGCTTAAAATGGTGAATAACGTGGGTAGAATGCGAATAACGTTGGCAAACGGATGCGAGGTTTTCTGTATGAACGGCGTTCCATAGAATCGGCTGTGCGTCGGCGCGGCCAATACGTGTAAATTGAGGCCGAGTATTGAAGCCCCACTGGACGGGCGGGCGGGCGTTTGAGGGGCCGAGCACAGCCGGCGTAGTCGTCGACGGCTCGGCGGCTGTGTTCAGGTGCAATCGGCAGGCAACCCTGCCGGTCGGTCGGTCTGTCGGTCGGTCGGCCTGCCTGAAGCTGGTTCCCGCAAAGCCCGACTCACAACGGCACACCGCCCGCTGTATAACAAGCGCTGTGTCTCTGTTTCTCTCAACCAATATACACGGCAAAGCTGTATATTTGAGCGTATGCATGTGAGCGTGTGTGCATGTGATTGTGTGTCCATATTATTCGGTCTACTCTCTCTCTCTCTGTGTATTGTTGGGGAAATGCTATAGAGTTATATTCGGTCTGTGTTCGGCCGAATTAGAATAAGACGTTGCTGTTGCGGAAAGTTGGTCCGTTTTTCGGTTCTTTCCGTTGAAAGCATGAAGCTGGCCGCGAAAAATGGATTTCTGCAGCGGTCGTCCGAGAGCAGCAGGGTACCAGCGTCCGTCGTCGCGAGCTCGGGCACTAGAGCTTCTTGCACCGAACAAAGAGTTCGTACACGAGTTTATTGATGTTGGTAACTTGTTAAATAGACACAGAGGACGAAGCAGCATTGAAAATAACGGCCACAGTACGCTGAAGAAATACATTATTCTCCGTCCTGGCCTTACTAATATTTTATAAACAATGTGCAACGAGAGAACAAATTTTATTTTTAAGGGGTGCTTCTGGTTTAATCGAAACCTTGCTTGCGGGTGGCCTTTTTGATGTTGATTTGTGCGTGATTAATTTTTTGTTTTCTGCAGTGCTCTGTCGTTTTTCCATTGTGAACTCTGCCTTTTGTATTTTTTTCGGGGTGTTGATCGGCTTTAATCTTAGGCATTGTTGTTAGTGGTTTTGGCGATGGAGGTATTTGAAAGCGTTGGTCCGTCCGCTGGTGTTGTTGATGTCAGGACTCGGCTGATTGGGCTTTAATTGATCCAGGATTAGTTGTCCGTTTATTTGTCTGTGTGTGTCTGTGTCTGCTTATGTATCTGTCTACACTGGAACCCTGCTAAGTGTCGACAAACTCCTCCCCAGTGGTCTCATTGACTCATTGTATTACTCAGCTGTTTCATTTTTTATGTGATTTTCTTTTTTTGGTGGAATTCTATTCTCAGACCTGTTAATTGACTTGTGCTATGGAAACAAATTGTTTTTCACGCCATGGAGAATGGATTTTTCAAGTGGCACCATATCAGTTCACTGTTCGTAAAGAGCAATCTGAGTGATCGATTTTGTTGTTTAAGTGAAGAAAGACTGGACTTGAGTTGGGCTCTGTTTATTTCTTTGGCAATGACTTCTAAGAACTATGAGGTTAGGTGAGGTTTAGATTTATGCAGAGATGGATTGTGGTTAGACGTTGTATAGCCTGGTTTTCTGTCTTGAATGCTGACCGGAATTTGGACTACCACCTCCTACGCATTGTTTCACTTCTCTCGGTTACCATTAATCAACAGATAAATTGTAGGGATCTTTCCAACCACAGCACAATGCACCTAAATGAAGTACATCTGCCATGTTGCTTAGTGGAGTACAGTCTGTTTCCTTCTTGTTGGCAATGAATGAATCTGGTACACCTGGATATAATTATGTGAAAGGGATGGCCAGAAATTATTATGATTACTACTACTATTTATTAGGCATCACTATCTAATGACCATGCATCAGTCAATGTTACTAAGCAGTTGTGCATGAAGGACTTGCTTAAGGTCTCTATATACAGTAACTGTCTTGGAAGAGAAGACTCGAACCCGTGTACTCGCTGCGTTACAAGGCGAGCATTCAACCATCGGCCTACTAACTAGTTGAGCTGTCATAGCTGTCCTCTTCCTGCCTGTAGCTGCCATGGAAAATGTGGCTGCCGAGACAGGAAGAGGAAAGCAAACAGAAGGACCCCAGTCTAGAGACTGAATTTGGAGTTGACTAATGATATTTCATTAACAAGTAGTTCTTGATTCTGACTTCCTGATGGAAATGGATATGGGTGTCGAGGCGGAATCGGAATCGGGGCATCTGGCTGCCAACAGCCAACATATCCATGCAGTTGTCTGTATGTTCACTGTGCACATTATTGTGCACAAATGACATGTGGTATCATACTCATTCTGTGCACAGAATACATGTTAATACACAACACATTTGTTATTTAATCTGTAACAGTTATTGTTAAATTCATTTAATTCATTTATTATTTAATCCATTTATTAAAATTATTGTTTATTGGTATTACTATTTAGTGTTAGTATTTATAAGTATGATTTACAGTTCCTTGACTAATACATATGATGTTATATTTTAAGCAGACTGATGGCCAAAAATAGCATATGATCTGCAGCTATTTGTCTTCATAATAATAATAATAATCATTTATTAATTCAAACTATTACACAGTAAGATAACATGATATAGTAGTAACAGACAATAACAAGTTTAAGAGGAGTCGAATTGAACTGTATGGCAGCCATGCATGGTGCCCATCTGTACTACTGCTCATTTGACAATCACCACCTAGGGAATGAAGGTTGAGTTAACCTTGTGGGGCTAGCCTGTATCGAACCCACGTCCTTCTGATCTTCGTGCCAGCGTGTTACCATTCAAGCATCTCCCCACCCCAAGTCACGGTGTTGTGTTTGTATGTTGGTTTTTGTATGCATGTGTATGTTGTATGTGTGCTGTAGTTGTAGTTATGTGTTTACTGATGTTGTTTGTTTTAACTGTGTATGTGTATGTTAACAAGTGTATGTTTATTACTTCATATGTTTTTAGGCTTTTGCATTAACATTAATGATGAAAAATATGAGTGGAAGGTGTTGTGTTGAGGCAAGAGAAATTTGGAGAAAGTGGTAGTCTAGTCCAGTGTGGGATTTTGAGAAAAAAGACTGTGGGTTTATTCGTATTTTGCAAACTTATGTCAACGAACTTTTAAGCAGATGATTTCAACGCTAGCAGTTTTGCAAGTGAGGTTTGAATCAAAGTCAATTCCTTTGTTGAGGAAATTCAAAATGCTTACAAGATACACCATGGAAATGTCTACTCTTTGTCAGAGACTCAGAGTCAAATAATGCGAAATCACACTAGCACAACTGAGGGGGTTGGAAACGACTTCCTGGGGTGTGCAATGAAGACTTAACTGTGGGGTCCTAAGAAAGGCTAGGGGGTTGAACCCCCAAACCACCTGACAATTCTCACCCTGATCTAGTCTAGTCTAGTTGGCAAGATTGCATGGGAACAATGGTAAGTTGTAGGATGTTATTGAAGGCTCTCAAGTGCAGTCTATCTTTATTGACTGATATGGCATTTACAATGGGATGCTGATGATCGAGATAGTGATTATGGTAATGGAATAAATGGATGTACAATCAGTAGATGAACAATGCAGATGACAATGATAAAGATGGCGGTGGTGATGGTATTGTTATGTAATGAAAACTTGTTACAGTGAGTTTTCAGTGAAACAAGAGTTTTCAGTGCCATTTCAATTTGCTTACCCTCTTTAGCTTGCAGGTCAGATTCCTGTGGACTGCCTTAATTAGATTCTAATATATCCTTCTAAAAGATTTTAAAGGAAATACCAGGATTTTAAATTATATTGTAAAAGATTTTTAAAGGAAAAAGCAGAATCCAGCATTCTCTTCTAAGAGATTTGTAATGAAACAACAGAATGGGAAATTACACTGTAAAGGACTTTTAAAGGTATTGTGTAGTAGTTGAACGACACTGTGTTAGCGTCGCCCTCCTCCTTTAACCAGGCTTGAGACTGGCACTGCCAGAGTACGAGCAGTGGCGGAGTTAAAGGTATTGTGGATTGATACTTGGGTCTTTAAAGAACGACGGTGTAGAGATATCAAGGGATTTTTCTTACTGTGTAAATTTGTAAATAGCTTATAGACGAGCGGGAGGGATCGTTCGTGAAGGGGCAACTCTGAGGCGATTGCTTTCATTGTGAGAATGTCCTGCTAAGGTTATGGATATGTTTGTGAAGCAATTAGTTGTCGTCCTGTTCCCGGCACAATGCCTGCAGTTCCGTCCCTCCTCACCCCCTAACCGTCGCTCCTCCCGCCGATGCCGGGAACCGCGTCGAGATGTTGGGGTTTATATCTTCGTAATTGTTTCTATTGACTTGATGTTCCATTTACGTCTGGTCGTCGTGTTGAGGGAGGGGGGAGGAGGAGGAGGTGTGGGAGGCAAGCAGGGAGAGACGGACTCCGAGGAGGTATCGGGGAAGAGGGAAGAAAAAGATTAAGTGCCTATAGTAAATCTTCATTGGTAGAGGGAGACTGACGAGCTGAGATGGGGTGGGGGCGGGGAATAGATTGAATGACACAGATGCAGTGGAACAGACACACGCACACAAAAGGAGAATGTAAATAAGAGGCTTGGTAGCTGGATGATCTGTTGACGTTTGCTTTGATGCCAGTCTGGATGGCCTGGGGAGGGAGGGAGGGAGAGAGGAGGAGTGTGGTGGTGAGGGGAATTCCAGCGACTAGTGAGTGAACAGAGACTGAGAAGGAGGATGACGTTGGGCAAAGGGAATTCCCTTTGATCTCTGGGTCAGAGATCGAAACCAGCGGACATTTGACCTGACCTAGTTTCCCGGGCTTCCTCCCCGACCTAGTTTCCCGGGCTTCCTCCCCACAGCCATTATTCTCTTAATTGGCTTAGATATACCTGCCACCGGTTCCTGAGTATACTGGCATATACTGAGTGCAAATGATAACAATACATTTAGGTGAGACAATAAGCCAGAAATAAATGCAGCTTTCAACACAGAATCACAGAAACGAACACGTGGTAAAGTTTGGACGGTTATTCCGTGGTTGGTGGACGTGTTTAATTGAAATAGTGCTATAAGAATCACTCGTTACATTGCTTTCATATGACTCGCTCATCGTATTATTTACCGGTACATAAAAGCATGTCTTTTGGTCTGTAGGCATCAATAGCGAATAATCGGAAATCACCTCAGACATTCGCCTCAGCCGAATATCCCATTTTTCGGCGCTATTTGGAAGTATTGGTCTTGGCAAATACTGTACACATGACTAGTTGGTCGCCTCTGAATGGTCTATACCGCGAGAGGCACTTTATAAATGCCCATATACAATACAATACAATAGTTGCAAATAAAATTTTAAACTTATTCAGTAAAAGCTTCACCTAGCATATTCATTTTGAAGAAGAAAAGTACAAAGAACACCAACACCCGAAGTCCACAACGAAAATCAAGTCCATTTAATTGATTATTTATTTCTAAAATTCAAAATGTAGTTATTACAAGTACAAAAATTTATTTTGATAATTTTTTATTACATGAAAATGCGAAACTTTGCATATGGAACAAATGGTACTCGGATTTGGTACTCGGTGGAAAATGTCTACCTGGTTATTCCCTAGGCATCATCAGTCACTACTTACTGTCCAATGAATTCTGCTTCTGATGACTTGTGCATTATGATTATGGCATTCTAGAAGTTTCCAGATAAGTTACATTTCTGTTAGGAATGTTTTTTTAAAGATGTTTTGGGTGGTCATGTATGTGCATTGGCTCTAGATCCTACAAGCCCTGAACCAGGACTGTACCGACCCAAAGTGATGGAGGCATGAAACCTGACCTTTGCTGACCTAACTGGTCAGTGTATCTTGAATATACAACTCCGATATCCAAAATGGTCGCTAGATGAATGCTGTGAAAGAATGGAGAGTACAATTGAGCGATTGAGAGTACAGTTGAACGATTAATTCTGGAGTCCATTTAAAAGGCCGTTTCCAGTCTAAACCCGAGTATGTTTTGGTGGTTGTAGGACATATCAAGCTGTGATGAGGGAGGCTCAGATAGCAGCAGCAGCACCGAAGTCTACTCTCAGATCACCCCGATGTCCACGCCTTCCACCACGCCACTGCCACCCCAGTCCGCTGGCGGAGGCACGAAACACTCGCCACAAGGATCAGACGAGTCGCCTTCGAACACTCCAGCGCCAGGGATGGCAACGGCGCCTTCGTCGGGTGCCATGGCGCCAACCGTTCTACCTGGCAGTTCCAGTTCCATGTCTTTGACAGGAGTGTCGTCATTGCCCATAGCATCGCAACCCTTGGAATCGTCGCACGGAGTCCAGGTCGCTGGAGGACAGACTCTGTCTGGTGAGTTTGAGTTAGAAACATTTTCTGTGCAAGTTAAAATTTTTCATTTGTAAGTAGAAATCATATAAGAAAGAAATGAAAATCGGTGCAGAAGCAAAAACCTTTTATTAGAAGCATGCAATCCACTCTGAATTTATTGTAATTCTCAAAAATCAAATATTATGTCCTAAAGTAGAATATGTTGTAACTAATAAAATTTCATTATTTCAGTAAGCACTAGCTTAAGCACTAGGCTTTGAGGAAGGGGACCATTTAACATGATCATGAATTTTGCAGTGCTGAGAAGTGTATGCAGCTTCTTATACTGTCTGATTTTGAATGTGATTTCTTTGATCAGGTCTGTTGTTTATGTAAACATGGCTGGCAATGGTATTTGAGACCAGCTGCAGTGTTGCTTCATGGTCTATAAGCCAGCAGAAGGAGACGTGAATCTCTGGTGTTTGATTCCAGTTCTTTGACAGGTGTTTTATCCATAGTTGTTAAAAACGATAGAAACTAAATAAAAAACGGAAAAAACGTCGTTTGTTTCAAAAAAATAAAAAACGGGAAAAAAACGGAAAAAAACGAAAACAGAAAATAATTTGACTTTCTCACATCTCGTAGGCCCTACTGCAATTTAAAATTAACAACCTTTTTTGCAGAATTTAATCAGCAAATAATACAACTTTATTAGTAAACACTAAATAACATCAATCTACAACAATTATTTTATTTCTTATAAGTTTGGTTTAATAAGAAATTGAGAAAAAAATTAAAAATATTGAAAGCTTTTCAAATTTAAATTGTAAACATAAGTCCACATAAGTCCATCCATAAAATTAACACAATTAAAAACTAAACTTTGGAGGTAGCCTATAGACTATATAGCATAAACTTTCTCACAGTAAATGCCTTTCAATTTAGCCAATGCTGAGTTTTTGTCTTTCTCGTTTATCAAAGTAACGTGAATCCATTCCGCACCCTTTTCTTTTGGCATTTTAGATAACTTAGAAATAACTATTAAATTTTATTTCTTGTACTTTGCTATTTCATAAAGTATTTATTTCTCAAATGATGACGTAAATAGTGATGTAAATTACCTGAATCCTTGAAAGTATGGAGACAACGTAAGGGACATCAGACAAAACATTAAACAGAAACTGAAAAACATTAACAGACAGTAAATAAATAAATAAATAAAGTTACATAAAAAAACGGAAAAAACCGATAAGAAAAATAAAAAACGAAAAAACGACGTTTTTTGGAGAAAAATAAAAAACGAAAAAAAACGGTTTTAACATCTATGGTTTTATCCTCGTTAGTCTACCTTTGTCTGCAGTCAGATACAGCCGAATTTAGCTGAAGTTCGTCTGTGAAGCTGAAATCTGTAAGACTGACGACCACAATCATTGCATAGTCTCTGTTGCTCCTCTTGCTTTTTCAAAATGCTTTTCTGCCATTGATGACTCTCTGTCTTTGAACATGAACCGGCCACTTGGGTGCAAGTGGTCATTCAGAGCTGCTAGCAAAGTGCTATATAAATAGATATCAAGAGGATGCTTGCAGTATCAATCTGATATAACTAGTGCAGGTGTCAGATTTTGCCTGCGTGGCTTCATCTTGGTATCTTCCAGTTCTTTCCAGCACCTGAATTCAAGATATGTGCTTGTCTTTTGTCAAGACATAACTAAGAAAACGACTTGTGAAACTGGCCTCACCTGATGCAACGCAAGCTATTGTTGTTGCTGTTTAGTGATGCTGTGTATATGCATCACCCTTCTTTTTGATCCACACTTGGAATTGGCATCACCCGAAAATGGTAGTGGTAGAGTTTGCGGTACCAGTTTTTGAAGTTACATTACTGTCGCAATCGAAGGTCGCCCTGTCGTGTGTTTGCCGTGTGTTGATGTCGACCCTCGACTGCTTGTTCTTTTACTTGCACTTTTATTTAACGTGCCTAACTTTTCTATAGAAGATTCACGACGAACTTTGTTTAATTAATAAATGAATTTAATTAAAGAAACAAATATATACACTAACTCTACGGGAACTTCCACGTAGTATTAAAGCGTTTAGTTATTAAATCGGACTATCTCAAATGTTGCTTCGTACAGCCTAACTCCAGATCGTTCTTTCGCGTCAGTCTCTGAATCTGACGGACTATACTCTGCCGCCTGGCGCTGGTCGTCCTCTCGATGTTGATCGCTCGACCGATGTTCACGCGTCGCCCGCGTCAGTAGTACAAGTCCCGTATTCTCCTTTTCCGTCCGTTAAGTAGGAACTTCAGCGCGCGTCGGTCAGCCCCCTCCCCCCGTCAAGCTATCGTCAATTAGTGTCAGATCGCTCCTCGAGGCGCGGGTCGTCGCTCGCCTGCAGCGCGGGCGGTGTCTGGTTACACCATAGCCGCGAGGTGTCCTATTACACCTTGGCTGTGTGGTGTCCGATTACACCTCGGCCTCGCTGCCTTCATTGTTGCCCAAGTGGAGACTGGCTTTCGTCCGTCATCATTTCATCTCGACCGGCAACGACGCCTCTATCATGATGCTGATGACATCTCGTCGTTGTCGTCGATCTCCTCACGCGACAATTACTAAGTCGACTACATTTTGAAGTGGTGCTATATAAATGCCCAGCAGTGCTTAACTAAAGCTGCTCTGTGGCTGCATAGGCAAGGTTTCAATTGTGGAAACATGCCACTAGTTTATGCATAAATGGTCACATTAATCTTTCCCAGAAAGAAGATAAAAGGTGGTGATCTGCACAAACTGCCGTATTATTTCTGTATGGGATGATGGATAATTCTAGCACTGAGGAAGATTATTGTTAACTTATTATTATTGTCATTAATTAATCGTTCTGTTGGTTTTATTTGTATTTTAAGTCAACAACTGTGACCGTCTGTTGTTAAATGCGTGTGCGGCCTTTGCTTAGATATCATTGTATACGGTTTTTTGTTCTGGGTGGTAACAACACACGAGCTCGGCATTGGTAGAATAAGAGGCGGAAATGATATCCCTCCGACTACAATGCCCAGTTGCGTTTGATTTGCGCTTTTTCCTATGAATGGCTGTGTGTTGACACCTAGGAATGGAGGGGGAATGGAGGGACGGAGGGAGGAGCAGGGAGGGGGCAACAGAGGGAGGCAGTAGGAGGCAACGAGCAAGGGACCGAGGAGAGATCTGTTGACGGTCTAATTGATGATCACTAATGAAAGGATGCCTTTGTATAATAGATTGGGCAATGTTTGGTTTATTAGATGAAATTATGGATACTCTAGTCTATAGTATGGGAATGATACTTTATTAATTAACTATTAGTTCATTAAATTGGTTAAATTAGCTATTGATTAACTGTGGGTTTTGATTATGGAAATGTTAAATCTTGTTATTAGACTAAAGTTTTGTATCAGATAGGATCTCTCAGTGTGTTAGTCATTAGTTTCTAAACAATTTCGATAGTTCATTTAAACAAAATAATTTCTGATATTTTCTGTATTGGGTCAGTTCACAGTCAGTTCAGTTAGATTCTGGATTCTTTGACTCTCTTAGCTATTTTCATATTCCCCAAACTTTCATATTTGAGGAAAACACGATTTTTGCTAATTCTACTAATTTTGGTACATATTACTTCAATAAACCTAAATTTAGTATTAATTATACCAGATGAATTCTTACGTAATTGTTGTATTCGGTCATATGGCGAATGTTTGAGAGATGGTTAGAAATTGTTTTAACGGAATGCGTTGATTATTTTGTCTGATGAATCGGCTCCTTTGATTTAAATCTGTGTCCTGCGCTTTGTTTCTCGTATGTCCCTTGTGGTCACTGTCTCTGCCAGGCTCTGCTCTTGCTGGTGGTATGCTATGCTGTTTGTCAGTCTGACACATGCCCTAAGCGCGCACTTCATCTTCTCTACGCAAATGAAATGAACAAGAAAATCCTCGTCATAACTCGATCTTCTCCACTGGGTGTTATTCCTCGTGGCATCCATCTTGGCCGAAGGCGTCCCCACGTCTTTTTTTGATCACTAGGTGGCAGCAGTGTCTGGTGTGTTTGTATCGTGTGTGTGTGTCTGCCTTTGTGTTACCGTATCTGCTACAGTGGTGCAGTATAAATGTTCGATTACTTTGAGAGCATCGGGTTTAGGAAGTGCGCAAGAAGTATTGCACCTTGGGCAAAGGGTGGATGACGTGGCCTGTGATGACGTTAGCCATTTTCTTGGCATCGGCACAGAGAGCTGGTCTCTCTTTAATGACTAAGTCAAGAAGTGCAGCATTTCAGAAAGTGATGGCCTGCAGACTGTAAATTCTTGTTTTGCAGTCCCATTGAGATTGGAGTGGGCATCTCAAACCCTTACTCTCATTTGATGAATGCAGTGCTTTCTAGTTTCCAGACTAATTTCATTGTTCAGTAATTTGGACTACCCTGTAACAGATGAGGAATGATACCAATTTAAAAGAAATCATTTCTGAAAAAATTTGGGCTAAGATTATATGAGATACTTCTTAAGTCTGATTATAGGTTTTCTGTAGTTCAATTCATCCCAGAATTTTAGCTGAATTATTCCCAAAATTTCAGTTAGACCAATGGCCCTCAAAGTCCGGAAATAGGTGGCTAGTATGGAATTCATTGTTTCTTTGTTACATTTCTGTGAAGAAATGAAATTGCAGTGCATTGCTTTGTGAAGGATTTATTAAACTTAATAAAACTATGCTGGCTGCATACTTGGTCTGAAATTACTGGTGGTCAGCAAGTCAGAAAATAGTTGTGAGCAGGCGTATCATACTGGATCATGCAGAAGAAGCAGAGAAGAACTGCAGAAACATTGCTCTGATTTTGTTGGGAATCAAACTGAACTGGCATTCCAATGTGCCAACCATCGGACTAAGAATGAAGCCCTTTTTAAACCATTTAACTTTATTCTGATTGGTTTGGTTTCAACATTTTTATTGGATATTTTGGATGGTACTGGGCATATTCTTGATTCAAGCTTGCTTGGCTTCTCAGGTGCTCAAGATTTGCTTATTATAACATGTACATACGTAATAAGCTTTGTGTAGAAGCAGGATAGATTTCACTTCTTTTCTGTGTTCTGAGTCACCTGTTGACGATCCATTCCCCTCACCCTTCTGTTTGCAGCTGTGATTTCTGTTATTGTATCTGAGCCAGTATTAAGGCGGTTGACAAATTAGCCGCTAATCAGTAATCGGCTAAAAGCTGAGTTGTTTTTGCCAAGGCAGTGCATTTATTTCTTTGGGACTTTGGCTTGTATAAATAGTAATGCTTTTGGATGGGATCTTTGAAACGACCAATTTGAATGGCCAAGGAGACATTTCTGCTCAGCTGTTTTGAGCATAAATGATAAACATTAACAAATGTGAGTTCAGTGTTAAGAACATCCAGAATAACTATGCATATATTATGTTTCATTAAGTGTTCCATTAAGTTTTAATTTTGCAAGGACCATTAGAGTTAATGGCCTCAGATTGCCACCTATTCTAACTCGTAAGTCATTTGAAAATGCATCGCTACCCTTGACTCTAGAAATCCATGCCTCGCTTTTGTTAATATTTACCATCCTCCTTTCCTTTAATTTTCTGACTTCTCCACAAACTCCTGTCATTGTTTGAATTCCTGGTTTCTTCTCCTTCTATGTCTGTATTAACGGGCGACTTCAATGTACACATAGATACTCTGGATGCTCTTCACAAGTGGGTTTGTGGACCTGCCTCTGCCGCTTTGGGCTGTGCAGATAGTGTCCTCCCAGAACATCTTAGGGGTCACCCTAACTGAGGATCTACGTGCATCATCCTACGTCCGAGAGACTCTGAGGTCATGTTCTAGCTAGCTCTCTGTATGCCCTGAAAGTGTTAAGGGCCCATGGACTCCCTGATCAGGCCTTACACACGGTTAAACATGATTGTTGATTATGATTTTGCTTGAAGTAACCCTCAATTCATACCGTGGGTATTATGATAACAACACTATTGACATCTTTAGATTAGATTAAACTTAGACGCAATGCAGTGTGGTTATTGTCAGATCAACGAGCAGAACTAGGTAAGGGCTTTGGAGTGCTTCTGAGAGCATTTACCAATCTGCAGGTGAAAAACCATCAAAACTGAGAAGCTGTGGCTATAATATTTCAAAGTAATGGCAAGTGTTTCAACAAGGGGCTCTGTTGCGGGTTTTGATTGACTTGTATTTTTTTCATGAGCACTTCACCTTGAAGTAAACTCAGCTGTGTTGAATGTATGTTGAATGTATCATCAAAGGAAGATAAGATAATGATGTCTGTGGAGAGCGAGGTGACTAAAGAGCAGAGCATCCATCGATCCTCAGATGTCAGAACCAAGAAAAACAAGTCACTACTTAGGCACTTATTCTGAGAGCATGTCTTCATGGAATCAAAGCCCTGTCTTATCCTTATTTGCTACATTTGACAGAAAAGCCCCAGCCGTGAATTATTATTCTTATCATTATTATTATTATGCGTTTATTAAGCACCACTATAGATGTAATATGACCAAGCATCAATTGATGATGGCACTGAGCAATTGTGAGTTAGGGACTTGCTCCAGGTCCCTACACAGTAATGATCTCAGGGCAGGCTATAAACCATACTCTCTGCATTACAACAAGTGCTCTAACCACTCAGCTACCGTGTCCTGTAAAAAGCCAGGAACAATTTCAGTAGTTGAACTCAACACCAGAACCAAGAAAACGAAGTGACCATTTAATTACTGATGCTGTAAGCATGTCTGAAGCAAATCAAGCCCATGTCTTGTCTTAATCAAATCAAGCCCATGTCTTGTCTTAATCAAATCAAGCCCATGTGTTGTCTTAATCAAATCAAGCCCATGTCTTGTCTTAATCAAATCAAGCCCATGTCTTGTCTTAATCAAATCAAGCCCATGTCTTGTTTCACTGCATTTGAAACAAGGCTCAGGCCCAGAACCCATCACCTGTTGAATCCCTTGGTCGGTGGGTGACTTGGTTTTGGTTCTCACAACATTGTCCATAATGATAAACTTAATAACATGCTTGTGAGCGAATTTATGAGCTCCTATGGTGTATAGAATTGATTCAGAAATTAGCCTTGTAGTGTGTGCGTGCGTGCGTGCGTGCGTGCCTGTGTGTCTGTGCAGTGATTGTTTTTCACTCGTTAGTCAGTAGTGGTGATTTATCAACAACAGCTTTATACAATAAACAGCCTTTTAACGATGAATGACTAGCATCACATAACTTAGTACCTGCTTGTTTTGCTGTAGCTGATCGAACAGACAGCTTTCCAAATGTGCTAGCAAGTGAAGATTGTAGCTTGCTGCTGATCATGTCTTAGAAGGAAACTATTCGGAAGAAGAAGAGCAGTCAGTCTCTAAGAGGCGCCATTGGTGTGAAGTGTCGGGGACTTCATCCTTGGCATATGAGTGACATTGGCCAGTCCTCTCCCTCTCCATCTCATCTTCTGACTGACAGTGTGTGTGGTCATTGTACTCATTACAGCTGAGTTAGCTAGTGGGCACAGGTGGCGCAGAAATCGCGAAACCCTGGCAAAGATTTGTACCCCCACCTCTCAGCATGCTAATGACTATCATGCACCCATATTTGGAAGACTACAAATCAAAGATGAAATATGTTGTAAGGAATGAAGCATTTGGCTTCAACCCCTAAATCGCTCATGCTCTGACTCGTTAACATCTTTACATTATATTATTATAACAACATTTCTTCCAACTTGTAATCGTCTGTGGTTTGTCAGTTCGAATTGATATTAAATGAATAATATATATATATATATATATATATATATATATATATATATATATATATATATATATATATATATATATATATATATATATATCACTGCTTGTGGCGCTTCGGCGTGAAAATTCCGGCACAGTATCAAATGCTGTAGTCGGGAGCGCCTCTGAGTAGTAGTTGACTTCGAGAGGCGCTATAGAAATATCCGGAATAAATAAATAAATAAAAATATATCGAGTGCTTGGATTCTGCAAGTGGCTAATGATCAGTTTATTAGCTCACATTTAACTTTAATCATCTCTGGACACTAAACACGCAAGTCTACAGTTATGACAGAAAAGATAAGGAGTGGAAAATCAGTGGCTATCGTCCGCATATGAGGACAGCAAAGTCACTAACTAAAGCTTATTCCTGAAACAAATGACTTTATAGCATCCCTTCGAATACATGCAAATTACGCAAGGGCAAAAGTCAACATTTGGTGTCATGCAGCTGGAAATAATTGTGGGATTTGGGTTTTTTTAGGTCTTAAGACGGACCATGTGCGGTCTTCGAACCCTTGTAGCACGTTTGAAGTTGGAGCTAAGCCGCCATACTCCTCCTATTCTCAGATGCAGGCTTCCCAAATGACTGCTTACAATTCTCAGTACTCAAACTACGGCCCAGGTATCGGACTGGAATTTCTCGCATGCACCGTTTTGCGTTTTCAGTCGCTCATTGTGTGTTTCGATCTTTTGTGTGGCAGTTGGCTTTTATGTTTTGCAGGTCTCGTTGTCTTACTTTTGTTTATCTAGTTCTTTTCAGGGTGTTTGGCGTGTTGTTAGAGCGGTGTTGCTTTTTGTTGTTTTGTGGTTGGTGTTTTTGTGTACTTAGGTCAAAATTGTCAGGTAACGTGATGTTGGCTAAAGTTTTACATTTGTGTCAGTTTTATGTTAGGGTTTGTTTGGCATCAGAATGGTTTGGATGGTTTGGGTTGGCATTCATGTAGATTTGGTTTAAGATATATGGGTTTGTTTCTATATTGGTTTGTTTATTCATTTTTGGTTTGGTTTCTGCAGGTGGATTGGGTTTGGTTTATACTGGTATTGAATTTTAGTTGGTTTCTGCATTTGGGTTGTCTTGGTTTGGGGTTCTTTCTGCATTTGGTGTGCATCTGCATTTTGGTTAGTTGATGCATTTGTTTTGGTTCTGCATTTTACCTGATTGCTGCGTTTGGTTTTATTTCTGCATTTGGATGAGTTCTGTTTAAAAAGTTTCTGCAGTTGATTAGTTTTTGCGTGGATCATTTTTCATTGTGATTGGTTTGATGTTTGGAGTAGAAGGCACAAGTGTTCATTGCATGTGTGATTCTGTGACATGTGCCTTGTTGCATGTTAGGACACAGATAGCACTCACTCCCTGTACCGGGCACATTGTTTATATCGTAACGGCGCATTTGCACTTTTTCAGTCTTTTCACTAGTGCACTGTGAGGCAGCATTTACTTATGTCTGAATGTGAAATTTAGAGATTTTGAGTCTTAACTTGCACTTGTTGTATTGCACTTTACTGCCATGTAATGTTCCTTTCTTCCTACATTGATGCAGTAATTGCGCCGTCACTACTGTCGTGTACGCAGTACTTGTGTGTACAGTTGATATTGGTGGTATATGGCATATAATGTCTCTCCACTAATGATGACGTTAATGAATATTATCAAATTATTATATGAGACATCTAGATTTTTCAATTAAAATACACCCACAAATTATAAACTAAGTTTCGTTAACGTACCTGTTTTAACTGTGGTGATATGTATAGTGTATTTTGTATATTTAGTTTCTTTGGTAACTTAGTGTGGGATTAGTAATACTGCAGTACAGTGGCACTGAAACAAGTGTTGCAATTCTTCTATTTCAAACGAATGTTCTACATATAATGTATATTGTATTGTATCTAAACATTTATAAAGCGCCTCTCACAGTATTCGCTAATCAGACAGGTGATTTTGCCAAGAAATTTATTGATTAGTGTTACCGCATAAAATAGGCACATCAGAGAGCAACATTTGTCCAATTACCGAGCGATGGGTATTTGAGTACCCAAGTCACCTTGTACTAAAATTTGGTACATATAAGCGTCACACAGAAATGCAAAGTTGTGCCACAGGAAAGTTAATGGATAACAATTATAGTAAGGCCCAACCTAAACTTTTGGAGATTTGCTTGTACCTAGTTTTGATTCATGGGTTGTCACGTGGCCTCTGTACTTGACAAGTCAACAACCGCATGGTTTAAAGAGCCTGCCAATTTCAAAAGAGCTTTTGTGGGAATTCCCTAATTCCATTCCGTTCAACCGTGTAGTCTCCGATCAGCGTGATGTCCGCTAAAATGCTTCAGCGACATCTGCACGAGTGGTGTCGAGTCGCGTTTCTCTCTTGCACACATTTCGTGCTATGCAAATGAAATTTTGCACGAGTGTTTGCTCGTTGAAGCTGGTGCCTCGTTTGAAGGTGTCCGCTTGATCGCTGCTCGTCTTTCATGAATTGTGCAAATGACACAGCGTTCTTTCTGGCGTTGGATAGACAACGGTTGTTGCATTCGGTTGATCACAGAGTGGAAAGACGTTTAGGAATAAGAGGGTTGCATGTAAAAGAATTATTTCTGTCTTGTAGATACATGAAAGATAAGAGTTTGGGACAATATCTGTCTGGAAGACAGAATTTTGTGCACTTTAAAAGTTCAAGATGAATATTAATTCTTAGTTAACTAGTTCGTTATGAAGACATCTTCCTTCACAGAAGCTGTGTTAATTAATCGTAATTAAGTGGCATTTAAGTACTAGTACTTGGTTTTCTTAATGATTTTTAAGTTACAATCTAGTTTTCAAACTAATCTTGGTGAATATATGTTTTTACTTAATTAATTATTTATTAATTGAATACAGTTAAGTCACTGGTTCTTATTACTTCTTATTAGTAATCAGTTGGTGATTGGCCCCAGTTGTATGTGGCCTGGTCAGTTTATGGATCACATGCAGACCTGGTTTGATGGCTGGAAAGGAAATCTCGTGACACAAATTATGTTGAATTCTTAAACAGAAGAAAAGCGGCCAAGTTTAGTTATGAATGTGTGGTTAATACTTTTGATTTGATAACCTCTGTGTATTGTCATTATCAACAGAAGTCCGACATATAATGTCAATAAACAAAGAATGATCAGATATATATACATGTGTGTGTGTGTATTTATATATATATATATGTGTATTTATATGTATAATACACACACACACACACACACACACAAATTCACATGAATATGTTGCCGCAGTATTCTGAAAGTACAGTTGAACCTTGCGATAGTGTGAAACTGCATTCATTTCATTATAGCATGAAATGAATGCTGTGGCAGTGCATGCGATAACAAGGATTCATTGTCCTGTAAGATTTCGTGAGGAGTTCCTAAACAGTTGGTATCATGGGGCGATTAGGTTATCAGAGCCTTGTTGTGTTCAGCTGTGACTTTGTCTTTCATCTTTGAAGCTGGCGATGATGCAGTGATAACGCATTCCAAGAGTTTAGCATGATGCTTCTGGCAACGACAATCACATGACTCTGGTCAGCAGGACAGTGGTTAACATTATGGCATGGAGTACATTAGTTGCTGTTCCTTGTTTGATATTTGATATGTCCAAAAAGTCCGCATTTTGGTTGAGCCCACTGTTGATTGGCAACTTCTGACTTCTGCCTGGCTTTATACTACACAACTTGCAACTTTCTTGGACTGAGTCTTCAGTACAGACCACGTGGTAATATGTTAGCTTTCACTTTTGGAATCAAGGTTCGAATCCTAGTTTGTGTGTGTGTGTGTGTGTGTGTGCATGTGTGTATGAAATGGTGTGTGTATGTTTGTATCTGCTCACTTACGTTCAAGTGCTTTGTGTGAAGTTGGCACTTTCCTTAAGTTGTGTAGGCCATCGATGCTTTGTCTGTTCTTCTGCTGGTCATACTTTCTGTGGGAGGTTTATGCCTCTGGCCTATTGATGATGGAGTTGTAGTTGGCCTTACAATATGTATAGTATACAAAATATGGCAAAAATCAGTTATTAATTCTTTGTTTGTGTTAAGAAATTGTATGTTATCTTAAAACACCTGTTAGGATCTGCTCTATAGCTGTGTTACTGCCCTTTTGCGAGGTCCTCAAAATGCTTTATACAAGTGTTCAGATACAAGATAATGATAATAGATGATGCAGTTTGTTTTCTGATGCTAGAGAATGTTCTGACTCACAAGAGACGTTATGAGCTGGTAAACATTGACCCGGAAACAGTCGTTAATCTGCTTTTGCAGTGTTGAATGGTCGGATAGGAGAGTGTTGCAGAATTTGTTCGTGGCCTTAATCAGTTTTTATAACAAAAAAAGAAAATGCGACAAGAAAAACTTGTCAAAGAAAAGTTTGTTTATGAATTCTACAATTGTCCGTGTTTTCTTTTCAGGTAACTACCCTCGTTCTCCAGGAGCCCAGCAGGCCTATCGAGGGCAGACTCATCCAAACCAGTATGGCAACCCTGCCCAGATGTACAGTGCAGCTGCGGGGCCACCAAGCATGCACCCGAATCAGCCGTGTGGCAACTATCCTTATCCAGGTCCAGGCAAAGTGGGCCAGGGACAGTATATGCATGGCCACTCACAGGCCATGCCTGCCGGGATGCACCATCCCATGGAAATGGAGAATGCGGTCAGCGGGGGTGCCGGAAAGGGGTACGGAATGCCAGGGGGTATGTATGGGCCAGGAAAGCTTGGAGGGCAGTCAGCCTCTGGATCGATGGGCAATGCCAACATGCCCGGTCTGCATTACCACCCATCAGGGATGGTCCAGTCGAACCCATCCCATCCGGGGCAGTTCAGTAAATCAGGTTATGGAGCACAGTTTGGCGCTGCTCCCGGCAATGGAGTGGGTCCTTCACCCCATCATCAGCACATGGGACCGTATCCTGGAGGACCATATGGAGGCCATGTCCCACCACCAAGCCAAATGCAGTATGCGCCGCGTCCCATGGTATCCCCAGTCCCACACGGACCAGGTGGCCCTGGTATAGTGGATCACAGCGGTATGCGGCCAAACTCACCGGCCTTCTACCGTGGGGGACCAGTGGGGTACGAGGCAGATCCTGCCAGCGGCCCAATGAACAGTTCGTCAGGACGTAGCCAGTGGGTGATGAACATGCAGGGAATGTCCGGTGGGAGCCTGGTGGAGGCGCCACGTGGCGAAAACATTCCAATGGATATGCCACCAGTGTCCATTCCATCCGGAGCCGGGGAGATCCAGCGGGTGAGGAACCCGGCATTTGAGCCACAGATGGCAAAGGATCGTTCAAGCGCATCTCCAATCTCCTCTTCCGACTGCACATCTGCCGAATCCAAGTCCTGTGAGTCAATGATGCCTGTGAAGCACTTGGACCAACCAAAGATGGAAAACGATTTTTCAAATGCCTCAGCTGCAGGTAAGCCTCTTCAACTCTAATGCTTTAAACACCGGTCTTTGAGCTGCTTAAACCGACTTATTTTGGTAACTAACTGAAGAAAGCTTTATCTTTGAAGGAAATGCAGCCCACTTTTAAATTTGTGAGCTTTTATTTTAGTAATCAGATAAGGAGAATGAAAGGCTGCCCACTTCGAAATTCTTGAAACACAGTTTTATTTAATATCCAAATGAGGAAAACTTTAATACTGTAGAAGTCTTTAGATTAGTTTAGACGACTTGTGTATTTATGTTCTGTGTCTGTGGGGTTCAGATTCACAGGGTCGTGGAATGATGAGTCCGGGAGCGACGCCTCTGAAATCGGTTGACATGGATTCATCTAAAAAGGACATTGGAAGTGACTCGAACTCTCTGCCGGGTCAAGAACGTTCACGGCCCGAATCAGACAAACAGGTTGGTATTTGTTTTGTTTCATATGTTTCTGGTACCAATGCAGAATTAAAACAAAACTTTTTGTCTGATGCTACAAATTGAGGTATGAGTGGTGACTTTTGAGAGGCACTGTGTAATTGTCATAATACATGCATACCCGGTATGTACTTGCATATATGCGTACGTACATGTATGTAGGATTGTAGGTACATACGAAGTGGCTTGAATTAGAAAGACGTGACTTTTTAAAAACATGTCTCTTGTTTAATGTAACAGATTAGTGGTATTTGAAGCAGTAACAACAAGCAGACTTGGTCATCCCATTGAGAAACTATCTTGAAAGGCATTACACAAACAGCCAATTAAATAGATGTGTTTGTGTACATGTGTATATGAATCATTCATTATTGTTAGTCATTTCTATGGTGCGGGTGTTAATGCACAAGGCATCGACTGACTGTGCAGCAAAGCCAAGCTATAATCAGGTCAGCAGATGAATCTATTTAGGTCAACATTGAGATCAGTCCACTAAGACAGGGTGACAACCTATGATGGATAAACAACTTTATAATTAAAAAGGTAAGGGAACAAAGCAACACTGACGACATCAGCGGAATGAAAAGGTACAGGAAGAGAGTTCCAAAATCCAGGTCCCACAGCTGAATAAGTTCAATCACCAAGAACAGTTCTAGTTGTTGATACAACCAGAGAAAGACTTTCAGATTAATAATGTCTGAGAATAATTACTGATTTTAAGGATTGTTAGTGTAAGTGTTTATGGTTCTAGCCATTTTAATATTTGTGAAACTGTCAGATCTGTTTTGAACAGGAGACGTTGTCATCACCTCCTTCGACACCTTTCAACCACATAACATCGTCACCTGCCAGCCTTGAACGCGACATCAGCAGCCCCAGTGTACACTCCTCGGTAAGTGCCAAACTGGGAGCAAAATGCCATGCATGTGTATTGGCTCTGTAGGTATGTTAGAAAATTCAAGGCCAGCATGACTTAGTCTTGATTTACCCTTGCAGCTAAAGCCACAGTAGAACTGATACATTGCTTGATTGTGGAAATGGATCCCAGATTCCGTGAGTGACTGGGGCAACAAGTGAATGCAAGTTGAAAAAGTGGGAAATGAGTTACACATCTATGGGCAAAAGGTAATTAGTAAATGACCAGTTGTTGACCAGTGTGAATTGAAAATGACTAGATGCTATTGATATTCACATGACAGTACATTGCCTGATGCTATTGATTGACAGTACAATACTAACACTACGATTATGAATACAATGCAAATGCAATTTTATAGAAATGCAATGCAAATCCAATACAGATACAATACAAACACAAAATAACACAAATTCAATAGAAGTACAATGCAGATACGTAAGTACTATGAAATACAATGCAAATACAAGACAAAACACTACTAATATGAATACAATGCAATTACAATACAAAACACTACTAATATGAAGACAATGCAAACACAAGACCAATTCAACACACATACAATGCAAGTACACTCCAAAAACAATATAGCACATATTCCTGTAAAGATGCAGTGCAGATACAGTGCAATCTTTTGTTCTGTAGAAGTCATCTGGCAGCAGCAGCGTCTTTAACAAGATTGCCGACATGGGCTCTGAGCACGATCGTGGTATCTTTCTTGAGCGCCTCTTCTCCTTCATGTCTTACCGGGGAACTCCGATAACAGCTGTTCCAGTCATCTGCAAGCAAACTGTCGACTTGTACCGGCTCTACCACTTGGTCCGAGAGCGTGGTGGTATGGTAGATGTAAGTAACGAGGCATTTTCTTGTTATATATGAGATTTTGTCTATTTTCTTGCATGTCTCGTTTTGACATGGACCTACTGTATACATTTTATCGTGGGATACATGCAGGGTCTTGTAAGTTCTCCAGTGTTGGACTTCTTTGACTGGAAACTTTGAGCCAGTTTGATAAACCCAGTACAGCTTTTAGCACCTTTATGAGATTCGTAAAAATGCCATATAAATAGCCTAATACATATATGCATACGTACATACCACGAGAATGTCTAATTGCTTAGCTGAACAAATAGACGGGTTTTACTTCTGCACGTATATGGTTTGACAAATTACAAATTTTGTGGCACTTCAGGGATTCAACCCAAGAAGTGAAGCAATCAAGAGTCAGTGAAATGCCAAGAGTTGGCCATGCCTTTGATTTCCAATGCTAGCTCTCCACAGTACATCTAGACGTTAATTGAGGAATTGCATTGTGTTGTTTTCACTTTTCTATTGGCTGGCCATTGCATCTTGTGAAAGAAACAGAACTTATCTTTCTTCTTTAATGTGTCTGATCTAATGCCTGGATCATCAGATGTGATAGTAGCTCAGGTTGAGGCACAAGAGACATTGGCACGACGAATACTAGAGATCGTTCTTTGGTGTTCTCCGATGCCTCACATAGATGATCTCTGTCAGCTTCTGATCCTCTATTGGATCTACTGGCCCAGATCGAGAGACATGATCACAAAGTCGACTCTTATGTAAAGTTCTGGCAGTCTGTGGTGTTATATCTTGTCCTTTCTGTGTTTATGTCTCTTCCAATCTCTGTGTGTCTGCAGTAGATTTACTTGTCTTGCCGTGCAGCAGTCTGTCTCTCTGATTTTGTGTCTTTGTTGTGTTTCTCTTTGTCACTCTGCCACTCGTGTTGTCTTTTTCTCCCTGTGGGTGACCGACCATTCGTCTGTTTATTTTCTGCTGTTTTCTGCTGAAACATTTTGCATTTCCTGTCTAGTTTTTGAGATTTATGCAATCTTCTGGATTTGAACACTCTGAAATCAGTCATGTTCAGGTTTGACCAACACTGCTGGCTTTGCATCTTCCCTGTTGCGTCTTATCGGGTTTCTTAAACTTTTTCATTTTCCGGACAAGTAAGGATTCCTCTGTGTGTGATGAACTTGAGTTGTATTGATCTCTGTTGTAAGAAGTCATTACAATCTAATGTGGGTCATGCTGATTCGCATGGTAGAATTGATCCCTCTTTGCCCTGTCTTCAGTTGTAAAACTAGAGCACAACTTTACTTAAGGATGGGCTTTTGGGTAGTGAGAAATAGATTCTGGCTGTTAAGCTTTTCTTATGAGATTCACTTTTTGGCTGGCTTCAGTTGCACTGTTCCGATGAGCTTATAACTGCTGCTGTAATATCCTTACAGTAGAATGTTGTTATCAGACCTTGACGTTTAGGTTTTTTGACTTTACTCGATAAATGTTGTAGCCAAAAATTGGCTACATCACCATCTTGTTTGCCTAACATTCGGGAATTTTATCGGATTTGGTGGCTAAGCCACTTGCCTTCAGGAATTTCACTGAATTATTGGTAATGCTGAACTTGGGTGCAACATCAATTGATGCCTTGTTCGTTAGGAAATGACTTTAAAGAATGTCACTGATTGGTTTACTGTAGTGTAGGATCAGTTTTGTAATCTGGTAAGTTTTTTGTACAGGTGACCAAGAACAAGAAATGGCGGGAAGTGAGCACATCGCTCAACCTTGGCGCCTCGAGCAGCGCTGGATTTACCTTGAAGCGAAACTACGCCAAGTTCCTATTTCCATTTGAGTGTCGCTACGACAGGGGCAACATTGACCCGGCACCCATCATAGCGTCTATGGAAATGTCATCTAAAAAGGACTCCAAGAAGAACTTGGACAGATCGGTCGACATCGGTAAGTGTACAACTAATTCGTCTCCTGAGCTACGAAGCCGTATTGGTCGACCATTTCAAATTGAAGGTCGTAGAATTTATATTCTCCTTCTATGTTTGTCATTTTTGCTGTAAAACAGATGACAACTAAAAACCTTATTGTTATAATTGCAGTTATTATGCACTCAGGTCAGCAACTCTGAATCTGAGGCGTAGAGCAATTGTAAGCGAAAGACTTGTGTGTCACCAATTCAAATGGTTAACGCTGGTGAAGGATCTCATCTGATCAATTCATTGAAAAATGAGCAGGGTCGAGGCCATATGGTCGCTATAGAAAAATATATACATTTGTTACGGTTCCTAAACAGTAACCATTACAAGCCAAGCACTGTAGCCCCACAACCAATCGGCTACCTCTGAGGTTCTGAAATGCGCTGTATTACTGTCTCAATACATACATGCCTACAATACACATAGTCTGCATTCTAGTGGATTACTCTGCAGAAGTTTAACTGAATTGTGACTTGCCCTTTGATATCATTTAGTGCCATCTGCCAGTTTATACATTGTGTGTTGTTACTGTGGCATCATAAAAGTTCCAAGATTAGAGTAACTGTGATACGATAATTTATATGCAGCCATCGTAATATCTGACAGTGTTTGGATGATGATGATAATAGCAGTGTGAATGTTAGAGTAATATCCAAATATGGGATTACAGAATCTTTTCGTTTTACATGATAGTCTGCTTTGAGTTAAGTAATGAACTGCAGTTTTACTTAACACACCTGGAATTCAACTCGAGCAGAAAGGTAAAACGCCCGATTGTTGACCAACTTAGGAGCTTCAGACTGATGCAGTAGGTGATTACAGTTGTCATGATGCATAGTTTTTTTCCTGCTTTAGTGTGAACTTCTAAAAAGATTGTCGTAGGCAGAGGATATGTGACAATTGTCCATTTGGCTTGTGAAACATCTTGTGTTGGTGTTCATTGTAGACAATTGCCGACCACCAAGTAACCAGTCGTTTTCCAGCTACCCTGTCCCAGGACCCCTTCCTCACGGAATGCAGATGCCAGACATGGCAGGTCGTGGAATGCACTCAACGATGATGGGCCCTAGCCCCTCGCCCTACAATGGCGGAATGGTGCCCGGATCTATGGGAAGAGCTGGAATGATGTCACCTGGAGGAATGGCGCCAAACCATTCCTGCATGTCGCGCTCTTCGGTAGATAGTCTTGGTTCAGCACAAGACACGGTCAGCATCCAGGACCCGTTCCTTGACACGCCTGGTGGCGCAGGAGGTGGCCAGTACCTGCCACCACAAGGAAATGTTAATTCACAGATGCCTATGTATGGAGCATCGGGCGAGCATCCTGGATCCATGCACGGCCCATATGAACACCGATCAAACATGGCTGCCAGCGGGGTACCACCATCTCCAGCACCATCAATGTACAGTGGTGCATCAAACCAGTGCATGCCATCTTCAATGGCTGGACCAGGAAACCAGGGTAATGGCTTCGGTGAGATGTGTGGAGCCAGTCGAAGCCGTGTGCTTAATGAACCCGGATTTGGAAACAATGTGATTCATGGAAATGACTATGGAGCCGGAGGAGCTGGATATGGAGCCAGTCTCAATGCACAGGGACAAAGCATCAACTGCCAGCCACCTGGTGACAGGTAGGAAGGAGTCAGTTATTTCTCTTAAACATGTACATTAACAAACTTTTATTTATGGCTTTCCTAGTTGGTTTTCTTACCTGTATGTGTATATTACGTAAGTCAGAGCTTTTTCTGTCACATAAGTCAAAATATTTGACATATTTCTGTAACATTTGTTGTCTAATAAGTAAAAAGATTACATAATTCTTTTGTCACTTAATTAAGCATTTGCTGTAACATAATTAAAGAAACACTGAATCACATAAGCAAAAACACCTTTTATGTCATTTAAGTCAAAATAATTTGTTGTCAGTAAGTCAAAAACAAGTTCCTAATGATGTATGATAATTTAGCAAATCATTTAAGATTTCATATGATTCAGAGAAGCATGTTAATTGACTTCACCAATAAATGTGCAATTTTAGATAGTTTGCCTCTCATGCAGTTACACTGTGGTAACAATTTTCTTGAAACTAATTTATGTATTTATTATAGCGTAGAATTTGATTGTCTAATGATTGCAGGTTTGATGGATCACAGCCTGGCTATCCAGGCTCTGGACCAAAGCATCCGCCGCCATCAGAATCTCTCGGCACCACTGAACAGAGCTACTATGGTCACTATGGCAACCAGATGCCCACAGCTCAGCGCTATGGGCCTGGCTATGATCCGCACTTCTATGGCGGTGCTGGTCAGGCCCCTGTTCCAGGCTATTCAGGGCCACAGAAGATGGCCGGGCCAGGTCTTGATGTGTTCCCACAGCAGGGCCATCACCCGATCGATGGTTCGATGATTGGCCACACAATGGGGCCACCGCATCCTCCCGGTCCCTACCCAATGCAGAAACAGGCACCTGGGTCAATGGGAGGAATTCCAAAAGGTGATGGAGCTTATCCTCACCCAACACATGACTACCAGATAGCTTCACAAGGAGGTCTGTTGGATTAAAAATGTGTACTTTGTTTTGCACAAAGCAGACAGTGAAAACAGAATTACACAGGGAAGCTCAAAAGAGCTTAAAATATCTCTCCAATGCCATGTGTAGAAAGTGGTCTAACTAAAGAAATAAGCATTTATCAATGTCCTTTTCTAGATTTGTTCAGTGTTCACAATTAGTTGAAAGGTCCTTGTGAAAAATGGAAATATGTTCAAGTTACGAATTTGTACTTTTTAAATTTGCACTGTTGCTTTGAATTTTCTGAATAAATGGTGATGCTCAAGAGCTTTATAAAGTAGTTGAACAACGCAGAAACAAGTGGGAGAGGACACTGTATTTTATCTATATCCAATGATGGTTTGCCTTCAGTGTTCAATATTTCCACTTGTTGATATTTTGAAGCAGTAGGCCGAGCAGAGGGACCTTGGATGCCACATCAGTATGGCCAGCACTATCCTCCACAGCCATATCCAGGATCACATGGGATGCATCCAAATGCCAGCACTGGCCGTGTTCCCTACGGAATGTATCCACGATATCCAGTTCCAGGAATGCAGAGATACGACATGGAGAAAATGCAGGTGAGTACGAAGATTCAGCTGTAAAGTTGCAAGGTACCGTCTAGTACAGAACAGTACTCAAATAGATGAATGGGGGCCTGATGTTGCTTTCATGAAATGGATCTCTTGATTCAACAGATCATATCAGTTGCTGTATTTACAAACTCGTTGAAGCAAGTTCGGAACGAATGGGGGCTGTCCAAAAGTGTCCATGAATGTGCAAAGCAGCATGGCTTAAATGTTTGAGACCTTTGAAGGCAGTTTGAATGGAACCAGGCTCTTCATAGATACGTGGGGTTAGACAATGCTTATATCATGGTACCTAATACACAAGGCATCAGCTGCTTGCATTCAACGTTAGAGAGAAAAGGACACTTTTGAAACATTATTTATTTCTTATGTACAACAATTACAAATGGTACATACTACCAGATACAGAGGCAATCCATGAGGTTATATCTGTAAGCAGAATCATATAAGACTTCAACAAGAACGTGAAACAACACTAAATGTACCATGCACCAAACAACAAATTGCCCCTACAACCCACAGCCCTAATCAACCCGTATGGGCTGAAGACAGCAAGTATGCCTAATAGTTCATTGCCACTAGAGGCCGTCTCTAGCTTTAGAAGTGACCACACACACACCTGTGTCTCGTCTAGGTCTTCATGGGTAAAGAGTGCAGTGTATGCTGTGGATATCCTGACAAATAGAGGCTTTACTGTATTGTTGTTTTCAGAGAGGTCCTGGTGGTCCTCATCATCTATCACCGAATCGTGATGTCATCTTTCCTCCTGGCAGCGTTGAAGCGACTCGACCAAAGCTAACCAAGAGAAAGAAACTAACCCACAAAGACATGGGTATCTGCTAGTGTTCACCTCACTGTTTAAATCTTTTGCTTTATACATTTGTTACGGTTTTTATCAGAAACAGACTTGTTTTTGTCTCCTTCAATGCTAAAAGAGGCAACTAAGGAGTTTGGTCATATAAAGATTTGCTCATACATCTTAAGACACAGTAGTGGATGTAATTGATGTGTAATGTAATTGTGTACATATCTGGACACAAAACAAGTTTTGTGCATGTACATGAGGCTTTAGGTGTAGACATGAGATGCTTCTGGACATGGTGTTATCTGAACATAAGAAAGCTGTGAGTGTGAGACTTCTTTGCTTTGGTGTTGTGATCCTACTGGCATATCTGGAATATTTTGTCCCTTACTTACATAAACGTCATGCACACGTGAGGCTTACTTTCTAACTTTTGGTATCTATGTTGTGTTACCATAATTGAATTTTATACACATCCTTTCTATGCCATAGTACAACGTGTGAAAAAGAAATAAATCCTCGACTCTTATGCACAACTGTTTGGTCATGGTAGCTCCTTCATACCTCAAGACCTTCTGCACCTTGGTATCTTCACTCTGACTGCCTGGTTGCTTCACTCTGCTCGGCCGCCAAAGGCCTTCTGGTTGTTCCCCACATGCACGGGTCTACTGCTCAGTCTAGAAGTTTTGCCTGTGTTGACCTCTCTAGTTGAAACCATCTTCCGCAGGAATTGTGGCTTGAGCTCCTCAGCCTTTCTCTTCCTCTGTTCTGGATATGCCTGAAGACTGTTTTATTTGTTAGTGATAGCACTGAATCGTTGAGTGGTGCTTTATAAATGTACGATTACGATGATGAGGACAGAATTACATTGCAGTCTATTACAATTTTGTGTGGTTCTAAATTGCTATGAACATCTAGATAGTTTTATGAAGCCTTGAAAGTATGTGTGTAATTTGTTGTGCAGGGAGTGTGGATGCCTGGCGTCTGATGATGGCACTACGTTCTGGTCTGATAACGGAGAGCACGTGGGCGCTCGACGTTCTCACTGTTCTTCTTCGAGACGATGTTACCTCGTCGTGCCTCAGTCTGAGCCACATGCCAGGCCTTTTGGAGGTGCTCGTCGAGCACTATCGTCGCTGCCTCATCCTGATATTCGGCACAGAGTTCGAAGAGCTTGAGGTGTCGTCCGAGATGCAGAGCAGGTATACTGCAGCAACGGGTGCCATGGAGACAGAGGATGTAGCTGACGAGGAGGATATTAAAGCTTTGCCAGATCCTAAGGCACTCCAGGCGCCTGGCAACTACACGCTGAAGACGCATGATGGAAAGACAGTTGGAATAAAAACGGACAGTGATGAGAGACTACTTGACCATAAAAGCTGGGATGTGTTCAAAGAGTTTGAGAGTTCAGCTTTCGACTGGCAGATGGGGCGTGGTGACATGACCCTGCACATCATAACTACCCTTGCCTCAGACGGATCTCACGACTTCCACCGGAAGAGATACTTCGGAAAGAACTATGAAAATTTGAAAAGGAAAGCGGAACTGCCACCGGAAGAAGAGGACAAAAACTTGTCCGAAGTTTCCGTAAAAACTGAATCAGAATCCAACGTTGGATCTCAACCGATCAATGGTACATCATGCGTAGAGCATGTCGAAAATTCTTCTAATTCCAGTGAAGAAAATTTGTCAGACCCTGCATCTGTAATGGTTTCTTCTAATATGAACAATGTAGTAAGTGAAGTGAATCCAAAGATTTCTTCTAATACAGACAGCGCAGTAAGTGAAGTGAAGTCTGACGATTTAAAACAAGAAACCACAAGAGAAAAAACGCAGAGTGATGAGCCACGATTGAAAGTAACCATGGATTTTGACAACTTCGATAATAATCCATTCACTTGCACTCAGCTGGAATCGCTAAAGCGCAGCTGCAGCGAGCTGGACGAAGAGACTTACAGGCCAAATGACAGAGTGTCTTGTCGGCTAACGGACTCGCAGCTGGAAATCTCGCAACGCTGCCTGTGTCTGTCGAACATCTTCCGAAATCTTTCCTTCATCGCCGGTAACGACAACGAAATTGTTAAGCACAACGGTCTGATGCTGATTCTTGGCAAACTGCTCCTGCTGAACCACCAGCACCTACCTCGTTTGGCCAAGGCGCGTGTCTGCGCACAGCTCCCGAAAGATGCTGTAGATTGTGTCGGTTCGCCAGCAATGGAGGTGGACAGCGTGACGGATGAGGTGGCAGACGGAAATACGGAGTGGTGGTGGGAGATGCTGGAAGGTCTCAGGGAAAACACTCTGGTCGTGTTTGCCAACATATGTGGACAGTTGGACCTGTCTTCGTTCCCAGAGGAGATCTGTCTGCCGATCCTCAATGGCCTTCTCCACTGGCTCGTCTGTTCGTCGGCCGAGGCCCTTGACCCACTGACAGCAACTGGCCTCTCGCCCCAACGTCTCGTTCTTGAGGCGCTGTGCAAGCTTTGTGTCACCGACTCGAACATTGACCTTGTGCTCGCGACCCCACCGTTCTCACGTATCGTGCTTCTCATAACGAACCTCGCAAGCATGCTGAGCGAGCGCCATCAACAGGTGGTGCGCGAGTTTGCCGTCGGACTGCTGTCATGCCTCGTTCCAGGCGACAGCAGCGTGGCACGTGCACTTGCCCTGCAGCATCCTTCAGTGACTCTTCTGCTCGAGTTCATCGAAGGCGCCGAGCAGCAGGCTCTGCAAATGATGAACGCTCACGGAGCTGCCGTACTTCGTGACAATCCCGAAATCATGGGCACCAGTCTGGACATGCTCTGCCGCACTGCATCCATACTGCGCCACTTAGTGGACGTTCCAGAAAATGTACCGTTACTATCGCGGCATCAATCGAAACTGATGCAACTCGTGATGTCGCAGATTCTCGATCGTAGTGTAACTGCCATTTTGGCTGACGTTCTCAATTCTTGCAGTTGATTTATATCACACCATTCTGCATGCATGTATCATTGGCATCATCTTCAGCATCATAGTCACCTTTGCGCTAGGTGTTGTTTAAGTTTAATCCTGCTGCGCTCGACTCCATTGCGCAGCATACATCATTCGGGCCGCCTGGACTGGATTTCGATCTTCGCCACTTAGCCACTTCTTCCAATAGGCGGCCGTATTCTCGTTAATCTTGTATGAAATTCAGGTGTCATATTTCAGTACGTTAGGTTTGGTTGATGGGTCAGTCATTCTTGCGATCTTAATAAAGCTTTTTGCAGTACGTTTGATTTCATTCCGAGAAACAGCGACTTGCCGGTTCGAGTGGTCTATGAACAGACAGTGTTTAGCATTTTGTCCTGTCATGTATTTTTTCTAGTACTCTACGTATGCACTGGTTTGGTGACATTTTAGTAATTGATTGGCCAAAAATGTTTCATTTCAATTAATTGTTTTGTAAGGTTGCAAAGCAAAATTATTTATGAACTGGCTTAACTGGGTATTGCACAGTATCTTCATCTGATAATTTCTATGGCATCTGGTATGTGCAAGAACAAAGAGTTGCCCATAACGTGCTACAGTGCAACAAAGTGGAAAGTCCAAGTCAGTCTGTAGCGGCTAGGACAGCAGAAATAAGGTAGTTTTGAGATTGAAATGATAGTATAGGTTGGGCTTGATAAACAGCTGACGATAAAGTTCAAATGGGTTCACTTGTATGTGATATGCTAGGTCTACCAAAAGAAAATCTCACGTCTTGTGAGACCCAGAGCAAACCGGAGAAGGTGTTTGGATGGTGGTGGCAGTGTAATTGTAGGTAAACGGAGGCCATGGAGAGAGAAAGTCACAAGTGAGCATGTGATTTCTTGCTACCATTTCAAGTTTTGTAGAGGCAGACTTCTGATGTCTGTATTTAGAAAGCCTTCCATATGTTCTCGAAGAAGAAAAAAGAGCGGTTAGCGATATTTGTGGTGTTTATCGACGGTGATAGTTCACATTTCATTGCATCTTTGGTCCATAGTGAATGCAACTAAATTATATACTGTCTTGAATAAAGTGTATAATTTAACACCATATAGCAATGTGGTGCAATCAAAGCCAAAAGAAGACATCAGTGGGACTGGTGTCGGTAGTTCGAAGCAATTGAAGATGTTTATTCTACACTGCTTCATTACCAGCTACCTGACTTGTTATGGACTGAATTTTTTCTGCCAGGAATTCATGTCTACCATGGTAGATTTTCAGTATGCATAGGACGTTGCTGATTCGTTCATCGTGTGTTAGAGGGAGAAGTTTCGATGCAAGGCAGCTGCTGTAGAGTTTGTTGGATATGACAGTTGGTGATTCTGACTTATGAGTGTGATGTCGTAACATCCAGAATTGTAGCTAACTGATATAGATTTAGAAGAGAGAAATTCTTAGAAAAGAAATTTTCTTTGGAATGCTAAGATTATGATATGTCCAGCTGTTCTGCAGACCTGTTGGCAGTATGAGGCAATGGCTTTGTGTGAATTGAAAATCAGAACAAATGTCAGTCTGAAGTAAAGTACTCTGTAAATTGTAAAAATTGAGCTCTCCATATAAACACTATTATATATATTCTAGGGACTATTTTTCAGTTAAGTTATGAATTTAATATATGTTGGCACTTTTTGAGGTCTTGGAAATTTGTATAAGGTTGAATTGTGCAATTACAGCCAGTGTTCTAGTATATTTTCAGCTACTGTTGGAAATTATTGTAAGGTTGATTCTGGAATGCTGTAGAATTCTTATTTTTAAAGTTGTCGCTCTTTCTCTGTTGTGGTTCACGTTGAAATTCAGAAATTCTGAATTATTTCTGTGTGTTTGGGATGGCTTGGCTAGCGTTGGAAATTCTGATTTTTTGATGATCATATGGCAAACTTCGAGTAGTCTAGAATTGTTTGTTGGTGATCTGGACATGGTTTTATTTGGACATTACAAAGTTCTATTCTTTCACATCCTGTTAATTATCAACCACTTAAAAATTTTTGGTATTTTGATCCTACTAGTTCGGTTTATTTCGTGCATGTTGCACTTGAGATTAGAGTCAGTAGGGCTATTCAGGTCTGTGGGTCTTTCAATGTATTTCGTAAGTGGTATTTCCAGGTGCGTGTGGTGTTTTAGAAGGACTGATGTGTTTGGATAGTATGTATACATGCTATATGCCGTTTTAACGATTATGCTTTAAATGACCCTTGTTATGAAACGATTTTTACAAGTAACGTTTATCAGTGTATGCAGAGCTGTCAAGTTGCATAATAAAAAAGGCTCCCAATAACGAGTTTCTGATCTGCCGGCAGTTGAAAACGTTGAGGATGTATAGGCAAGACAACAAGTCTTGGTTATCACTTCATAATGTCGTTACAAGAAGCACTGGTTTCATTTGTACCGATAAAATTCGCCGTCGGCTGTGTATTGGTGTTTGTTACGACGTCCCAAGAAGAATTCCAGCGATGCGAAGATACCAAGCTATTCGGTAATTTGTGATATAAACTAGTTATTGTCAATAACGACATTATTCTAGGGCGTTTGGCGAGAATAAGCGTTTTCGACAGTGCTTGTTTCCGACAATAGTTTCTTTCCCCTCTCTTAATAAAAGATGCCATACAACGAGGTTTCGTGAAACTAGCTTGAAATTTTAAGTACTGTACAGTATTGCAAGAAATTGATCATGGCCTTGCATGTAAATTCAGTAAAAACATCCGTCACTTGACAGTGCAACATTAAGAATTTTGTGAGAATGAACAATCATTAAACGTGTTGGGCATTACGGACAGATTTGTTTGTCAGGGCGTTTGGTGACTTATAACTTGTTGAAGATCACGACATTTGCGAGAGAGGACTCGCAGGACTGGTTAGTGGTTACCTGCCTATTGGAAATGGTGTTAACGGGTAACCGCAGCATCGACGTCTGTCTAAAGTCCGTGAAAGAGTGAAGCACTGTCGGAGATAGAAGTTTCCCTATGTGAATCTCGTTTCGTCTCTCGACTACAGAGATGTCGCGGAAATACTCGTGAAGATTCTGCTTCAGCAATAAACCGGCGATCGGAAGACAGTCGTGCTGCACTTGGTTGGGTTAGAAGTGTGGGACACCAGTATGCCGTAGGCCTAGCTCTGTTTAGTTCAGAGCAGAGCTTTATCCTGACGTTTTCGTCGGCAGTTTCTCGTACGGTGACGTTCTGGTATCGGCGAAGGGCTGGGCAGTGAGAATTCAATTCTTTTCAACTTCTAGGGCCGACCGCACACGTTCAGTCCTGTCAACTGCAACGACTGAGTTGGGTCGCCGACTAAACTGCAGATAGCAGCGATCGCCGTGCAGTTGTGCTCGGCCATAATGATTCGGCTAAGCTCGAGTTGCGCTTCTTCATGGTGCAGATTGAGTCGAGCATGCTTGCCGAAATGGAGGGAACGGCGCTGGGCAGCTGGATGGTTCACAGAGAGGGCCGGATGGTCTTAAGAATCAGGTCTTTGACAATGAAACCTGGTTCAGAAATCTGGTTCCTTTGAGGTAGGCGTATACGCCTAAGTGGATAATAATCGATCAAATCAAATCAAATATTCGTTTATTGAAAGATTCCCATCGACACAGACGCGATGGGATTACACAGTGTTATAAAGACAATAATTGCAAGTGATAATAAATCAGAAAACAGTTAAAGAAATTAAGAGGCTAAATAGATTAATGGAGTTTAAATAAGGTATGCATATAAAAAACAGCATAGTGCTAAAATAGTTAAATGTTAATAAGTGTTTATAGAGCATACGGCGATTCTAGAACTCGGTGGGTCTCGGTCAAACTTGGTGTTCCTCGGGGCTCTGTCCTTGGCCCGCTTCACTTCATTCTCTATACGGCAGACATTCCGTCCCTATTCTCTAAACACTGGGCGACTGGTCACCTCTTTGCTGACGATCGATGTCCAGGCTTTCGTCCATGGGCCTCCATCTGCTCAACTCCTAACTGGTTCCATTGAGGCTCTATCCCAAGATCTTCATTGCTGAATGTCTTCAAATCGCCTTTCGTTAAACTCTACCAAAACCCAATTCATCGGTTTGGCACCACCAACAACTCCAAAAGCTTGATTTCATGCTCCTGTCTGAAAAGTTTCCTCACTACACTTTCTCTTCCAGAGTTCGTGACTTAGGTGTCGCTCTGGGTATACCTATCTTACTTTTGCTGAGCACATCTCCAGACTCGTCCTCTCTTACTTCCACTTAAGCGTCTTAAGGCGTCTCCAGGCTATTCGACGATCTGTCTCATCCTCGACCTTCACTTCAATTGTGCATGCATTCGTGTGTTCTCGAATTGACTATTGTAATTCTCTCCTGATTGGCCTCCCCATTTGCAAGATCCGCCTTTCTCCTCTCCAGTCGGTACTCCATGCTGCTGCTAGACTAATTGACTGTCTCCCTCGGTTCTCTCACATCTCCACCTTCACGATTGAACAACTCCATTGGCTCCCTATCTCTGCCCGTATCCAATTCAAAGTGCTTATTCTTGTGCTCAAATCTCAATTGGGTCTTGCTCAGTGGCGTAACAGCCATATAACGAAGGTGGACAAAGTCCAGGGGCCCCCGAGGTCCAAGGGGCCCCCACTGTGCACCCTGTCACTGTGTCACATATTCTGCTTTAGGGCTATATTCTTTCATTTTACTCCAAGCACAAACTTTTTAACTTGGTTAAATTTTCCATCTGATGATATATTTAGGGTACGGTTTTCAAAAGTGCAACAAGGCCCATGTAGGTCTGAGCCTCTCTGCAGCCTGAAATAGCTGTATACATGTATATGACTGATGCTTCATGGTGCATGCATGATGCACAGACGTACAGTATGTACGTGTGGTGTATATCTAGGTCACCGGGTCGCCGGGGTCGGGGTATGTGACCCTGATCGAAAACCACTGCATACACTTCCACAGCATAACCACATCTCTCAGCTCCAGAGGAGCTAAGAAACACCTGAAATAATAGGCCTATATGCCTAATTGTTCGTCTCTGTTTCGCTCTCTCAATCGCTCGCTCTCTGTCACTGTCTCTCTCGTATCTGTCTCTTTGTCTCTGTCTGTCTGTCTGTCTGTCTGTCTCTCAATGTCTCTCTACAGGCCTTGTAGGCTATACACACTACACTGTCTATACACACGACAGCAGTTTACTTCCTCATGCTCCGCAGCCTTACGTGAAAGTATAGTCTTTATTGTTCGCTTACGTTCAAAGAAAAAACGACTTCCATTTAACTTTTTAATCGACGGCTACAAGAGGCAGCAAATCTAAGACTCAACTGACGGTAATGAACTTCTTAATTTAGAATGGCAGTTGTTGCTTTGCTTTTTAAAGTAGTACATATATAAGTAATCTGCTTCACTGAGTGAAACATTAGGCCTACTAATGCCTTTTACTGAAAAAAAAAACGTATCTTAGAGCCACTATCTCACAGGACAGGCTTGATGCTCTTCTTGCGATCGAAAACGAATGCGCAAAACAATTAAATATTGATAATTTGATTGACACATTTGCTAATAGTAAAGCTAGAATAGCCAAATTCATGAAGTACTTATCTGAAGAAGCGCTTCGCACTGTCGACGGTGACTGGGAGAGTGACAAACAGCACACAGGCATTAGCTAGTTCCAGAATAAATGACGTGACTTGAGAGCTCAGTATGAGAACTACAGACATTACATTACTGTACACGTTGGCAATACATTTTTGTTGTATTCTTGTTTTGTCCTGAACTATTACTGTGACTTGAACTATGGATCATTAATGAGAACGTTTAATACTTTTTTAAACCTAACTGCAGTTTGAAATAGCTATCTCATTATTTTCACTTTTTAATGGGTAAGGGCCCCCAAGCTTAGAATGTCCAAGGGCCCCCGGCTAGGTTGTTACGCCACTGGTCTTGCTCCATACTGGGCAACGGTGGTGAAGGATCTCACCCGATCAATTCATTGAAAAATGAGCAGGGTCGAGGCCAATTAATACGGTCGCTATAGAAAATCGCGTACACTTACACTTACTTGTGTAATCTAATTCTTCGGCCTCATTCTGCTGCATCGATTCGCCCTCTCCGATCTTCTGATCGCTTTGACGGTTGACCTTTTAGTTCCTCGTGTCAGGACTACTATGGCTCAATCCAGGTCCTTTGCTTACATAGGTCCCTCGCTTTGGAACCGACTTCCTCCTCCTGTCCGCAACACCATTCTCTCTGTTAGCATTGATTCTTTTCTTATCTTAAATCCTACTTTTTCTCTCGGGGTCTCGCGCACTGGGATCGAGTGCCTCTGAATGGTTTATACCGCGAGAGGCGCTTTATAAATGCCCATATACAATAAAATACTGGATATTAAGTTTTTGTCGTTTCTTTTGTCAGGTAAAGTGAAATCATGAGCCCATGGCCGGAGATTGTGAGGGATATTGCGATCAGGTGGAAAATAGGGTCGCAGGACATGACCTGGGTTTTTAATGACTGCCTTAAGGAGACATTCATCTGCCTCTTTTGCCAATTCAGAAGCACTTTGCATGGATGGATGAAGCAGGCAAGAACGTCGTACCGGTATTTGCCTTACTGTTGTTTTGGACAATTATTCTGACTTCCGGTTATTTACCATGGGAGGTTTAAAAAAAGACTCACAATTTGTACATTTACATCAGGTGCTTGAATAGCTGCTGTGTGTGCCAGAAGTCCGATTTTGACAATTTTTTTAGTAAGCAATAGAAGTCTGGATATGATTGTGGTTTTTTTGGTCTCGGTCTTGGTCTTGAGGTTCAAAGTCTTGGTCTTGGTCTTGGTCTTGGTCTTGAGGTTCAAAGTCTTGGTCTTGGTCCCGTCGAGGGTCAACATCTTGGTCATGGTCTTGGTCTTGAGGTTCAAAGTCTTGGTCTTGGTCTTGAGGTTTAAGGTCTTGACAACAAGACTAATAAATTCACATTAACATTTCACAGTCATCAGTCTGTCCTCTGTCACATGCATGGGCGGCGATCCCGAGGGGTCGAAGGGACAAGACCCCCACCCCTATAAGAGTGGGAAGACACACCACACATTTAGTCCCCTACATTTTGAAGAAACACCAAAAAAGGTCAACAGTTTTCTCGCGCTAGTTTTGAACTGATCTGATCAAAAAAGAGGTCAACAGTTTTTTAAATCCCATTTGAGTCCCATCTAATGTCCACGGAAATGACTGCACGATCAGTACAGTATGCAATAGATTATATGAGAAGTCGATAGCAAGTCGGTAAGTCAGTCGATAAATCTAAGCGAGTTAGTCAGTTGGTAAGCATGTAATTTAGTCGACTGAGTTGTTAAGTCAGTCGCTAATTAACTCATTAAATCAGTCGGTAACTCCTCAGCGACTGACTCCGGGTACTGGTAGGGACTATAGGATTAATTGAATTGTCTTTGCAACTGTTTAGTTGAATGTATATTTTTTTGTGTTTAGGACAAATACATATAGGCCTATAGGTTAACTGATAAGAGCCTACTCATCAGTAGCTGCATGTGCGCTTGTCATATGCAAATAAAGGCTACTTACTTACTTAATTATAACCAGGTATTTCTCTAGACTGTGAATGTCAAACAATATAAATTTTTCGAGTGGAAGATCTAGTGCCTGCTACTTGGTTTCACATGCAGACTCGTAGCCTTGTAGGTAAGTGATAGGAGAACTTGAGACGAGTAGTGACTGGGGTACGGGAGAGAGTGAGACAGCAGGATGATCGGGTAAAGCGGAATGACTGAATGGTGAAGAGTTCTCGAAGGCACTGTGCTGGAAATACTGTAGGCCTAGGGAGTTGTAGATTAGCGATAAGACTTTGAAGTTGATGCGCTCAGGGATTTTCAACCAGTGGTGTTATTCTTTTAAGGGTGGCCGGGATTTATATGATGATGCCTGGGTGTCCTATAGTAACAGCTCAAGCGAGTGAATCTTTATTGAGTTGTATACGGCGCTTAATTTTGGTAGATTCGAGGTTGGGAAAAGAGAATTACTGTAATCAAGCTTGGACTGGACGATGAAGGTAGCGATAGCAGAATCAGTTTTAAAGTCAATCATGGATCGAATAGTGGAGCAACGGAGTATAAGAAAGCGCTAGGGGAGAAAGGTATGAAGAGTTGTGTGTGGTTGATTATTCTGGTGATAAGGATAATGGTCAACAGAAGAGGATTTTATGAGATGGCTTTGAAGTGTAGACTACCGTGTAGTGTAAGGACGAAGAGAAGTGGGCCCTAGGACAGGGGCCTCAAGGAACACCACGAGAGAGTGGGAACAGAGCACTTAAAGGGGATGAGAAGTGACCACTAGAGATAGATAGAAGGAGAGAGGTTGATTATTCTAGTGATAACATGAACGAGGACAGAGGCGAAATCTGTTAGAAGAGAGGTTGGAATAGATCTATTATAGTTCACATTGTTTGTTGGGGAGAGAATTTAGGAGGCGTGACACTTCTGATTCAGAGGCTGGAAGAGAATTAATTAGGAGATAAGTCTGAGAGGCAGAGGAACGTGGGACTGATTTGAAGCGAAGGTTCACTGCTGGAGGAAGACGTAGAGGAGGAATGTAAATCGAATACAAGCAGAAACGCGGGGATGAGATTTTTATCATCCGCCGCTACCGCCACCGCTAAACCCTTAAGTCGAAATCAGTTGCTAGGCTACCGATTGCTATAGTAGTGACTTCGCTCACGTAGGCCTAATATTTGCTTAGGCCTATTGTTTAATGATTAATCGCGGTCTCCGAGTTTCAATTTTTGACGAAGAAATAAGCGGCAGCGACAAGACATAAGCAACACTTGCTTATTAAAGGACGAGTCACAGTGCAGTAGACTAACAGCATAACAATCAGTTGATGTCGGATCACCACATTACCTAAACGTCGATAGCGAGTCGGTAAGCCAGTCGGCAATTCTTACCGACTTACTACCTGACTGAGTGGTGTCTATTACATTTCATGAAATCGTGCATTCGTTTGGATATATTGATGTTGAATGGAAACAGGCAGTGGCGGCGCGTGGGGGGTGCAAGGGGGTGCGGTCGCACCGGGCGGCCACTCGAGGGGGGCGGCACTTTGACTACCTGGAATATTTTTTGGGTTGCTTCTTGTGGTCAACGTAGTGCTTCATTTAGAGTTATTACGTAATTCGTTGCTATAAATTTATGAAACTTTAATATCATAATTAAGTGAACTGTAAATCTTCACTGTTCATGTGAGCTTCAATGAATTTCTTAGTTTTAAATTGACTGAGATCATTTTAGGCCTAGTTTCTAGCAGCGGGGTAGCTAGGATATTTTAACCTCGGAGACGAACTATGAATTTGGCGCCAACACCACCTCCCCTTCGTTTTACTATTTGACATTTTTCCAAATAATCCAATGGACATTTTTATTTTAATTAAATAAAATATAAAAAATACAGATAGTACATGCATGCTGCCCCTTATTGCTCAATAGGGCGCCAAAATAATACCTGAGAACTGGTTTGTAAATAATGATCGAGGATATTACTGGAGATATTTGGGGCGCCAAATTTCCAGAAATAATGACTGTGCTTAATTATATTGATAATGTGGTATTACTTCTGATCCACACCTCTCCTTTTCTAACCTTTCGCGCTCCTGCTTCATGCACATTCGTGATCTCCGCCGCATCCGACCCATGCTCGACCCTAAACTGCCTCCACCATTGCTACCTCCATTGTTCATTCAAAGCTTGATTACTGCAATTCCTCTTCCTCAACCTTGAATACACCCAAATCAAGCGTCTCCAACTTATCCAAAACTCACTAGCCTGCAGGGCTGTCACTAGAACGCCCAAACATCACCATATCATTCCCAACCTTAAATCACTCCATTTGTTAAAAATCCCAGAGCGAATCCACCTCAGTCCTATCACTAGCCTACAACTCGATCCCTACAGTTTTCCCAGCCCAAGTATCTCCATGATCTCTTCACCATCCAGGCAACTCGCTCCACCCGATCACCGATCCTCCTATGTCAGTCTTTTTTCGACCGACAGTCACAACTCATCTCAAGTTCTCCAACCGAGCCATACTCAACACCGCACCACACCTATGAATTAATCTACCCCCTGAGTTCCGCAGCTTCTCAGTTCCTCCATCATCATTACAACCCGTCCTTCATCCTCCTCCTCATGTTGCTCTATCACCATCTGGCTTTCCACTCAAAACTGGTCTCACCTTTTCAAGTACACCTACCCTGACTCATCTTATCCTCCTTCCAATTATTCTCGCCGTAAACGACACCCGCCTTTACTGCTGCTCTGCCTCTTCTGTTGATCTGGCCCCTGGAACTGGACTCGGACCTACTTTGAACTACTTTCTAGAGACCAACTCTGATTTGATTTGGCCTTCTGGAAACCGGGCTCGGACCTCTTTTTGACTACTATCTGGAACCCCCTCTGTTTTGATTTGCTAATGCTAAAAGTATTAGTAGCGGATCTGCATCATCTGCTACCAGGGGCGTCTACACCACAGAAACCTTTGAGCAAATGCTCCATCCGAGTAATAGGGGGGAGATCTGTCAATGTGTGTGCCACCATCTTAGGGGGAAGGAACGGGGAAAAGGGACGTTGCTCCAATGACTTAGGGGGGATAGACGCCCCTGTCTGCTACTGTACTCTATACTACAGTAGGCTACTAACGGCTAAGGCTACTATACTAACTACTATCATACACAACACAGACAAAATTTCACTAGACAGGCCTGCCGCCTTACGGTGGGGGGGCGGCACACTGTTGCTTCGCACCACCTTTGAAAAATCCACGCGCCGCCACTGGAAACAGGTCAACCCTCGTTCCTCATAGACCTAATTGACTCCGATTCATCATGGCAAAAATTACTATAATTTGTACTTTAATATAGACAGTATATAGACAGTAGCAATTGTAGTTGCAGCGTGTTAAACTCCTTAGGCCCTCTGAAACTGGTTTTGTTACTATTAGTTTTGACATTTATCCGCTTTCGTTGTTGCTTCTTACACATCGCACGATCAATCCAATCCAAACGTCATGATCAATCGTCGACGTAGATCGAAATGACTCGATAGGAACTTCCTGTAGTTTCTGGCGATCCGATCCGTTTATGGCGATTCGTTCAATACGAAATCGTCGCCCACAAAGGGTCTTTTTTCTTTGACAGACGACGTGCAACTGAAGAAACTTTTAATATAGATGAATGAAAACCGAAGAATTGTTATCATGCCTCTTGGCCGCGTAGCCTAGATGTTGAGTCGCTATTATGTCTACCGTCTACCGAGAGGCATGATAACGATTCTTCGGTTTTCATTCATCTATATTAAAAGTTAATTTCATTGTATAGGTTTACTTATGCTAGATTAGGATTAAGCATAAATATGTTTGGTTGTAATTATATGACGAACAGTAACACAAAGATTAGACTATGGGGAAACTGCTTACCGTGTCCTGAAATTTTAATTAACAGTTGGCGCTTAATTACTGCATGTGCTTTGAATGTGTTTTTGATTGCTTTGAATTAAAGTCTGAAGACTATAGCTTCTCAATAACTTAAGTTAAGCCTAAATGAAAATCCTTGTGTCTTAGAGTTGACAGATTAATAAGAAAACTGAGAAGCCAGATGAGTCAGAAGAAGCCTTTGGCCAAAGTAGGGGATAACATTAGTTCGGAAGACTCGCTTCAAGCCGTCACGAGCTTATTTGTTGTAAGGTCCTATAATTTACTTACCGACCGGCGCTTAATCTCTATAGTTCATCGCAGCCATTACAGCCTCCTTGATGGTACATCTCTTAACCCAGGACTTGTGAGCATTAAAGCCTAAATGTGCTCGTGAGAAATTGCTATATGAGCCGCTCTGCAGTACGCAAGCCAGAGTATACCGGACCTGTAGTCATCGAATCTATGGTATTCCGTTGGAAAAAGAAAGAAAGATAGCCGAATACGTTGATCTGTATACCCTGACACGTTGGTTAGGCACACTTTGGTCCACATTGGGCTCATGCATAGCCACCGGTTGGCACAACGTGGGTCCATCGTGTGCCAAAGGAACGTGACTGTCTAGGTTTAACCGCGGTTACATTCGGAGAAAGTTATTTGAAAGTCAAATGGCAGCCGATCTTGAAATGTGTAATCGCCTTTTTAATACACTTTCTCAACGCATCAACACGGTTGGCAAGTGTAATTGGCCAAAGCAGTCTGACTCTTTAGTCTAATGTCTGCCATCAGCAGACACATTGTTTTGGTTAGAACCCGGGGTCGAGAGAGTGGGTGGTACCAATTCCTATTCCATAACAATTATTGATTTACCACGGTGTGAAACGTCATTTGAGAATGTCAAGTTCAAACTAAACATAAGGGGCATTTAATGGATGGTATGAAAAGCAGAGGTACACTATATAACCTTCCATCTAAAATGTGGAGGAAACGGTAATCTCCATCACAAATATAGATAGTCAACTACAAGCCAAAGCAGTTGCGGAAGTGTACCCACGTACCAATCGAAGATTACGCTTTTCATCTCAGTAACTTGCGAGTTTAAACATTATAATATGACCACGTTAGTCCCAGAGTCAAGTCTGCTATTACTCTATAAATGTTGTCATTGTTAAAATAGTGTTGCCATGGAAATGATGTCACTTTTATTCCAGTGACTGCTCGAGACACGATTGCTCTCAGCCTTATTATGACGTCATAATATATACATAATGATTGTTGGCTCCATCAAGGACTCTGCCCTCGAATAATAATCAAACAACATAATAACCGATGTACGTCTGTCTGTCTGTCCCGTAACAAACACTATTGTGACGTCACTATACTGCCGCCTTGGCGACGGCTGTCTTGACGACGGCTATAGGCCTATAATATGACGTCATAATATAACGGGGAAGTAAGCTTAATTGTTATCACTGCAAAATCGATTGTTATCACTGCACTGTTTTATATACCGTGATTTTTCACGGGTTACAGCTAGTAACTAAATAATAAGCGGAATAATAACGCGTAGGGCATCAGTCGATAGATGTTATAGGCCTACTTGCTATTATTGCTGCTAAGCAAACTGCTTGAACACGAACAATTCTAGTAGGCCTACGAGTGTGACTCAGTTCCTCTGGCTCTCAGTTTATCTGTGTATCTAAATACTTTCGTACTTTTGTTGTACATAGGCTACTCTTCACTCTGTCAATATAGACGAAGCAAGGCGGAGACTACGATCTCTGGGAAGGAACAATAATAAAATATTGATTGGCATTGTTTAAAGAGTGGGCGGTGCTGCACCCCAGTCCAAAATATCCATTTATATATTTCTCAATTGGAAATGGTTGCGGTGTGCCAAACTGATAATCGCTAATTAACGAATATTATTATTAAATTTATTAAGCGCTACTCTAAGCTAAGCGCAGGGCACCGGCTTATTCACGAGCGCTGCGTCGTGTCACAGGGATTGTCCAAAGATTTACAGCAGAGTTCCGAGTCCGCTATAGTCCGCCGAGACAGGAAACAGAGGAGCTGCTAATGCGGTTTCTTTGAAGATGAGAAATTTTGGAAGGCAGCCGGATTGGATAGATTTGGATAGGAGTTATCGAAGAGGTGGGACCAGTTTGGATTGGAAACACCGTTTTCCGCCTTTCCGGTCTAAGATTGTCAGCCAACATCAATGGCCAAGTACTAGAAAACGCAATACTATTGAATCCAAAGCATATACCCTCTTAAGTTTTCTCACAATTCAAATTCCTTTTGTCAGGAATTATATATCTTGTGTATACGCATTGAAATTTTTTTCTTATTACCATAGTGGTTCACTGTGCATCAAATTTAACAGTATTTTCAATTAAGTTGATTATTCTTTAATTAATTAATTCATTAATCAATCAATTAATTAATTAATTAATCAGGCATAATTGATTAATGAGCATTTGCAATGGCATTAAGAATTGCAGAGAGTCTATAGTCTCCAGATTGCAATAATGAAACTCAAGACCAGTCTGACTGCCATCACTGAGATATAGGCCTAGTTGGTTCATGTTCCGCCATAACGTGCTAATATGCCTAAACCTGTTTTCATTTAAAGACTAGTTTTTGCTTCAAAGTAAAGTTAGACACTACAATAATTTTGAATTTTGTAAAATGAAGTAGATCTACAAACTTGGAAGACAGTAATAAATTAGAAAAATCTTCTAAAGACTGGACTGTATTACGTGTATATGGACCGAGATTTATATCTTTCTACTGGGGGCACGTAGGCCTACAGCAAATAGCCTAAGGCCGGGTGAGTAACCACTGGTCTATTATGTTTAGTTTACACGCGTATTTTTTAAATTCCCAAACATATGTAGATATTTAAATGCAGCTGTGTTTCTAATCGTGTTAACTGAACACCTTGGTCCTTGGGCTTGCTAAAGACCGTTCCCCATAGACTGCGCACGTACAGGAATCTCAGCCAATTCGTAGGCCTATTTTCTAAGAAACACTTAAATTAATTGGTAAATAGGATTTAACAGTAAACTGCATTTCAAAAGACCCACAGACCAGGAGGAAACTTTAGGCCTTAATGTGAGAATGCTCAAAGGATATCCAGCTGTGAATCTGTCCAAGGCACCTTTAATTTTTATTACAGCCTTTGAGGCAATGGCGTGTAATGCAAATCATCGTAGTTGAGCTATTCAATGTTCATTCACACTTGAAAGTCGCTTCAAAAACGACAAGTAGGCCCTGGGATTAAGATTACTAAAAGGGATATGAAGCGGCAACGCGTCAGCCAATGAGAGTTCGTCTTTTCTGATTCATCGCAGGCGATGTCTGTGGCCATCTATTTTTAGAAAAGTGACATCCGGGCTTTTTGGAGAGGGGCGACTTGGCTCAGAGCAGAAGTAAACACTCTCGGAATCGCTCTAGATTCTTTTAGCGATTTATTTATTAATAAGGACATAATTATGCGATTAAAGTAAATTACGGACAGTCTAAATAAATAAATAGTCTGAAACTAAGTAACAGACAGGATGCCAAAATCCTGCAGCTATTGATAAGTGTTTTTATTTAGTTAAGCCAGCTATAACCGACCCATGTTTGACTAGCCGGTGTTACTAAGGTCCCGGATGTGAGCCACACACATAGTCTAGATAAAAGATCCTATATTCATCGGCTTCATATCCCTTAGTAATCTTAATCCCAGGTAGGCCTGCAAAGAAAGTCCCAGCTTTTCGTCACATACGGTTCAGATCAACCAACGAACTATAGTGGAATATGCCGCTGTCAACGGGTTTTCAGTGCTTCTTTGACCGACGTGCAACGGTCAGAATGTCAAAATTGTACGGCTAAGGTTGGGATAAGTCAACGAAGTTTAATATTCTGGGCTGACATCTGACGTTTTCCGCGGGTTCCAGCTGGATGATGCTACACTGATGATGAGAACTGACTACAGCTGAGAGCAGCACACAACTGCATTCACTGACTGCTGCCTGCTGGTACTTCCTGGGCTGACGTCTACGGTTCGATATCAGTGGCGGATCCAGGATTTCTTGCGCGGGGGGGGCAAGGGTTTCTTCTGAGGGGCGCCACGTTCTAGGGTAAAGTTGTAATCAACTTAAATGATAGCACAGGTATATTTGAAGTAATGCCATTTTGTAGTAGACCACTAGTATATACTATCCTATATTAAACTGTTTCAAAGTGAAGAAATGTTTCCTATTCTATGTACACCGTCAGTGGGAAGATGAGACGGCGAGGGAGAGGACCCACCCTCATATATCGAGGCTAAGAAAATGAAGTCGGTAGCACTTCATACCCATGGCTGTCTCAGGGCTAGCTTAAGGGACTACTCTTCTTCTTCTTCTTCTGTTCTTTTGCACTTGGCATCGTTCCTGCCTTTTTAAATTAGGCATTACAGTTTGGTCATTTGAAATCCGAAATTTTGCAAGCAAATGTAAAATGCAAATTTTCGACTAAATGAGGTTGCAGATGCTACAAAGAGACTTAATGCCTACATCGATGACATCATGATGTGGAGTCTGTCTATGCGCCTCAAACTTAACCCTGCCAAATCCGAGCTCATCTGGTTTGACCGTTCCTCTAAGCTCCTACAGTGTGCTGAACTCTCACTTTCAACTTCCTCCTCTCTACTCTGCACATCATCTTCTGTTCGGGAACTTGGAGTCATCCTTGACTCAACACGTGTACTCTCCCTAAAACCTCAGATAGCCGCCATTTCTCTGATTTGCTTGTTTCACCTCAGAAGAAGCCGGCAGCTTCGCTCTACTCTGCATTCAGCATCACTGGAAACACTTGCACTGCCGTATCCTGACGCGACTATACTACTGCAACTCGAGATCTATGGTCTCCTTGAATGCAAACTGCTTCCTATAACCAAAATACTTCATCAGGCTGCAAGACTCTCTCACTCTTGGACTCTCCTACCCAGACCATATTCATTCATTCATTCGGAGATTTATATAGCGCCCCTTCAAGGGAACTACTCAGAGGCGCTCCCGACACCAGAACGTTCAAATAAGACAGTTTTAAGATTTGCAAGAAATAGGCCAGAGGTGACCCAGGGCACATGCGGAGCTCTAAGGGGAGTCTATTCCAGACTATCTAGATGTCCATGACCGGGCCCACCACTACCGGGCTACCATATGACACCTGTTCTTCGCTCTCCGCCTGAAAAGCTGACATTTTTACTTGCATGCTGTAGGTAATTTTGTGATAAATGTTGTAAGTTTCAAACATTGTTCTTTCATTTGTTTGAAGACTAGCTCGCTTCATAATTATATGCTTTAAGTCGCTTCGCTAAGTTTTCTGCCGGTTTGCGTTTAGTAGTTTAACGTCAACCATGAGGATAAAATTTATAATTATATCCAATTTATCACAATTTAAAGCTAATGTTATTTATTTAAGGAACGTGAATTGATATTATAAGTACCATATATTCTTCGTTTCATGGCAGTTTAATCCAATACGCGGATCGCCAATCCGAAAGCGACTTGTAGAGAATTGCCATGATAAATATCCAAAACGTCGTGTCATTTAGGTTCAGATGCCGGCTCCGCTAGAAATTTGATATACTACACTCTTTAACTGCCGGAATGTGTGCCAGTTTGATGATGGATATGCTTAAGCTTGGCACCGGCGATTTGGGGGAGAGTATCGTCTGACTCATATTGAGGATGACTTTACTTGCCTGTGGGCTGTGTAGGACTCTGTTGCACTTTGGAACTTAGCCTACATCCTGATACACTTACATGGAGAGTGAGGGTCAATTCAGGGTCATGCCAATCTTCCATGTCCTGCCTATGTTGTCTGTCTCTACCCTCCCTACTACATACGTAAAGATAGACAGAACAGCAATACTTGGGGAAGCACAGTTGAAATTAGACCTAGCCGACTCAATAGCGATGGGCGTTGTTTATTGGGGTTAAGAAAGTGGGGTACGATAACCAAGTCCATAGCAAAAATTACGCCTATCACTATAATGGACATGGCTTTAACTAAACCTCGGTCATGCCAGGCCCGTTCTGGCAACCCACCATAACAGGCGGGTCTGGTCTGGAGGGGCGCCGTGAGACAACCAAGAGGGGCGCGGGGGGGGCGAACCGCCCCCCCGGGCCTATAGCTAAATCCGCCACTGTTCGATATTCATCACGGCAGGAAAGTTTTGGTGGCTGGAAGGATATATATTGAGCCTACGTACGTTATCCTGTCTCGAAACAAAGGTTTCGACAAGCACTTCACTCGACAACCCTTTGATACAGCAAATGATGAACCCAACAAGTCGTGTTCGTATTGAACTATCCTTCTAGAATTTTTTAGGGGGCGCAACATTTTTTAGGGGAAACAATTTTTATGGGGCAAAATGACGTTTTTGCATAGACAAAAATTTGCGTATAAAAAAATATAAATAAATAATGATCAAGGACTTTACCTAAATAATTAAATTTTTTCGCATTGAAGATCATGTTGGGACTGTTGTAATAATCATAATAATCAAAAGATTTTATTTTTGTAAAATATTTGCAAAATCCAGGGACGAAATGCCCCCTTGCGCTCCCCTTCGGACGCCCATGTCTGGATCAGTTTCACACAGAATTTTTGAATTTTACAGCCAGGTATGGCTGAAGATTATAACTTATCTAAAGCCGTAGCCTACCGCTTTAACCATGTTTGGTAGCTATATTTCAGCGCCTTTTATAATGTTCTAAACGGCGCCATACGCCGCTATATAAACACTTTAAAACATGCACAGTTATAATTATAACCTGCGTCCTTATAGCCTACAGTATTTAATAAGTTCGTTACTATTTAACTCGGCTATGGTATACAATTATTGATTTGAAATGTAACTCGATCAGTTCTGAAAAGCAAATTTGCTGAGCTTCCTGTTCTGCCATCTGCCGACGATATGATAGCATTCTGGCGTATACTGCCAGCAAATGAATTCGAACATTTGCGGTCGTTTGCTCGACGTTACATAGGCCTATGCCGTTTTGGGAGCACGTACAGATGTGAACAATCATTTTCAGCGATGAAACTTATAAAAAACAAAAATCGAGCGCGCCTCACTGACTCAAATTTGAATGTATTGATGATACTTGCCACTACGAACCTACAACCAGACATTGATAAACTAGCTTCTAATCTGCAGTCACATAAATCTCATTAAAACTGATTCATCTTCAATAAATACTTTTGAAAAATTAAAATAATAAATATTCAGAATTAAAATGAATGCATTGCTGGAACTTCTGCATTTAAAATTTAATTAACACAAATTTGAGATTTGATTTCAATTTTACCGATATTAACAATTTTGCATTTTGAAATTTTACAATGTTCAAACGATATCTTCAATTATTGCCTTAACATTGATCTGATATGAAAGTAGGCCTATCTGAGGGTTCGAAAGTAGGCCTTGCACCAAGCAGTATGCATCTTATTATACTTCCGCTGAAAAACGTGTGTTTTATCTTGCATTGTTGTAACTTGGCACTGACAATATGCCAAAAACATGTTCCATTCGATGTCAGATGTTACCAAATGCTGCGCATGGGGAAACTTACGACGCTTCCCCAGAGACCACTATTTGCTGGCGCTCCAGCGCACGCATTCGTCCACAATGAAAGCAACTGAGGACGGCTCCTCAGATCTCTGTGGCCCGCCATGATATTTTAAAAGTAAGACTTTGCCCTCCATCAAAAGAGCTTGGGAACCACTGGCCTATAGGTAGGCCTACTGCTATTTGATTTGCGAAAACTACTCACTGTTCTTTAAAGTTATCGGTTCTGGAAAGTCTCGATTGGTACATGAGGATGAAGAGTTTGGGCATAGACCTAACAATCCGTTCTGAATTTCAGAGCAACGGCCTTCATTAATCATTAGGCCTAGTTGCATTTGACATCTGAATAACGAAAGACCAGCGAACAACTTAAAGAAAAAAAACAGTGCTTTTTTCAGCCGGAACGCTCCTTTTTAAAAGTCTAAGTTAATCTAATGTGAGAACTCTTCTATAGCGCCATTATAATTTATTATATGAAACTGCTTCGCATCAACTCATTGGTCAGTACTACTAAAGACCGAGGACAGTGGAACCAGCGCCGGATTTAGACCTAAGCTATACAACGTAGGAGGTTCCATGTTAAAAAATTACACCACAAGGTCTCACAAAACTTGAAAACATAAATTATATGCCTTTTAACTATTTAATAGCAAGGCATTTAAAGTGAAAAAATTAAATTGTTTTTAAATGATTGCATTTACTCAGGCTAAAAAATTCTGAATTTGCTTAGGCCTCTGCAGATTGTGAGGCCCTATAGGCCTATAGGCTGTAGCCTTTTTTAGCCTAGGCTATACCTAAATCCGGCAGTGGATCAGATTTGAGGAATTGCTCTTCAGATATATGCCTCATCATATAAGCCTATTCCCCAGCAACTGACAACGCTTTCTTGTCCGGGACACGTAGCCAGAGGTGTAACTTTGCCAACAATTTCTTCTCCACTTCGCTTTTCGCATGGATACCATTTTGGACATATTAAAATGTAAATGTAGGCCTACGCGATTTTCTATAGCGACCGTATACGGCCTCGACCCTGCTCATTGTTTCAATAAACTGATCGGGTGAGATCCTTCACCACCGCGGCCCGTTTGGAATCGGCGCCACACAAGTTAAGGTCCCCGTGTACGGACCGTGCTAGCCCGAGATTGAATAGCTGAAAAAAGGTGCCGGAACGCCGTTCCAGAGCGTTCCAGCAGAAAAAATGCACTAATTAAGCAATTATTTTCCATTTTAATATATATGGTATTGCTAATACCATATAATGACAGGAAGTCAACTCCGCAATGCCTTTTTATGCTTGGGGCCCAGCTCATCGCTTCCTGCCTTGGGCCCCGCACACCATATAGGACCGGGCCTGCATCGGGCCTGCATCGTTGTTTCCGACGAGTGAAAAAATCGATTGCTTGTGCGATATCGAGCTTGCGCGTCTAAAGTAGTTTCCTACTTCTTGCGTCTTCTGGTATGTCCAGAACCATCTGGTATGTCCAGAACCATCCGGTGGCAGATTGTAGAATCTTCGACCATTGCGTATAGATCTGCAAGTTGGACGAATCACCGCAGATCGCCAAGACACGATCAGTCGAAAGTCTCATTCCGCTTCCGTTATTGCTTCTTAACATCGCACGATCTCACAATCCAAACGTCATAATCAATCGTCGACGCAGTCGAAATAACTCGATAGGAACTTTCTGTAGTTTATGGCGATCCGATCTGAAGTTCAACACGACTCGTCTTTCACCAAAGGTCCTTTCCTTTTGCCAGACGACGTACAGCTGAAGAAAACTCATGAATACCATCCGCTATGATCAATTGTCGACGCAGATCGAAGTCACTCAATAGGAACAGCGGCGTAGCTAGGATATTTGGGCCCGGGGACGAACTCTGAAATTGGCGCCCCCTCCCCCGTTTTATTTATTTCACATTTTCCAAATACATCCTCATTCGTAAGGAGTACATGCAGTGGCGTCACGAGGGGGGTGCGGGGTGCGGACCGCACCGGGTGAGACCCTCAGAGGGGGCTGACACCAACATGAGAAAATGATGAAATTTTTGCAAGATGACGAATTCCTAAAAAAAGGTGATCACTTTTTTGGGAGACGAATTCCTAAAAAAGGTCATCACATTTTTTTAGGGTGACACCATGACTTACCGCACCTAGCTGGTGACACCAGCCCTAGTGACGCCACTGCAGTACATGGTGCCCAGTGCTCAATGGGGCGCTAAAAGCATACCTGATAACTGCATGGTTTGTAAGTAATGAGGATAAAACTGGATATTTTTTGGGCGCAAAACTTAAATCTTACAAATTTAGTTACGATAAATTTGTTAAAATTCAAGTAAAAAAATTAAGAGTAAAATTAAAATTGTTAATTTTAACCCTCATTTTGCCGCCCCTACCTTTGGCGCCCGGGGACACAACCAAAAGTACTTAATCATAATCTAGAAAGAAAACCTATACAATGAAATTCACTTTTAATAAAGACGAATGCGAACATCGGAAGAATCGCTATCGTGCCTCTTGACCGGGTAGATTTTGCGTCGCTATTATGTCTACCGTCTATCAGTGCCGCCAATGTATGTGATTGCTTTTGAATTTTGAAAGTCTAAAAATGAGCTTCTCGACAACTTAAGTTAAGTGGGACTAAATCCTCTTATCGTCAGTCTTGTTGTCCTCGAGACCAAGGTCTTGGTCTCGAGTGCACTCGAGTTCGTTTTTAAAAGTCTTGGTCTTGGTTTTGGTCTTGAGGTTCAAGGTCTTGTCTTGGTCTTGGTCTTGAGGTTCAAGGTCTTGGTCTTGGTCTTGGTCTTGAGGTTCAAAGTCTTGGTCTTGGTCTCGCAAGACCAAGACCAAGACCGGCTGTCAATATGAACAGTCATTTAACAGAACTCAAGAATTTTGTATCAAGCCTGCTTGCATAATACGACCAATATCTCTGGATGGATACAAGTCTTGTTGGTCAGGAAAACCCATTAATTGGCAGCAGCAACAGTTATTCTGTATCAGACGGTATGATAAACCATGGGAAGGTTTCAAAAGGTCTCACTATATGTACATTTACTTCCAGTGCTTGAAAAGCTTCTCTGTGTGTGTCAGCGACTTCAGCACCTGTAGAAAGTATTTTTTCCACATGGCGGAATTTTTATGAGGCCCCACAAGGCACGTCTTGGTCAGAAAATTCTGAGCGAATTGGTTTTTATAAAATACAAAAGGCATTTGGAATAATAGTTTGCATGAAGGACTTTTGAATACAAATTCGGATTTCTCTGCAGTTTGCATTTAAAGTTAATTTGCTTGAATAAAATAAAAGACTCATGTTTTCATTAAAATAGCGAATATTCCGACTTGACAATTTTAGAAGTCTTGACCTGATTGCGATTTTTTGGGTCTTGGTCTTGGTCTTGGTCTTGAGGTTCAAGGTCTTGGTCTTGGTCTTGGTCTCGAGGTTCAAAGTCTTGGTCTTGGTCTTGGTCTTGAGGTTCAAGGTCTTGGTCTTGGTCTTGGTCTTGAGGTTCAAGGTCTTGATCTTGGTCTTGGTCTTGAGGTTTAAGGTCTTGACAACAAGACTGCTTATCGTGTGTCTTGGAGTTGACAGATTATTAAAGAAATTGAAAAGCCAGATGAGTCAGAAGAAGCCCTTTGGGCAAAGTATGGGATAACATTAGTTTCAAGATTCGCTTCAAGCCATCACGAACTTATTTAGTGTAATAGGTCCTTACTCACCGACCAGCGCTGCTACAGTTCATCGCCGCTATTACAACCTCCATGATGTTGAACATCTCTTACCCAGGACTTGCGAGCACAAAAGTCTAAATGGTGCTCGTGATAAATTGTTTAAATCAAGCCGCTCTATGCACAAGCCAGAGTATTTCAGACCTCTAGGCCCTAGTCATTGAATCTAGTATTCCGTTGGCAACAGACAGAAAGATAGCCAAATACGTTGATCTATATACCCTGACACGTTGGTTAGGCACACCTTGGTCCACATTGGGCTCATGCGTGGCCACCGGTTGGCACAATGCGGGTCCATCGTGTTCCAAAGGAACGTGGCTGTCTAGGTTTAACAGCTTGCAGTTGGCATCAAATCGTACGCATCCGGACCAAATTATATGTAAAGTCAGATGGCAGCCGAATATGGAAGTGTATAATCGCCTCTTTAATACACTTCTTATTGCATCAACACAATTTGACAATTTTTTATTGGACAAAGCAATGTGACTCTTCAGTCTAATGCCTGTCGTTAGCAAACATTTTGTCTCGGTTAGAATCCGGAGTCTAAAGAGTGGGTGGCCTAATTTTTCTATTGCAAAACAATTATTGATTCACCATAGTGAGAATGCCAAGCTCATGCTAAACTTAAGAGACCTTTGTATGGATGGTATGATAAGCAGAGGTACAATTTGTAGCCTCCAATCCAAAACGTGGAGGAAACGGCAATCTTCAGCACAAAAGTTGGATAGTTATAACCACAAGTACAAACAGTTGGGGAAGAGTACGAAGGGTACATAATATTATATGTAGGCCTACCACTCGAAGATTACGCCTTTATCTCACTAACGCGAAGTTAAAGATTATAATGTGACCACATATTTAGTCCCAGATTCGAATTCTATCTAGGGCCTATATCATCATTATTGAAACAAAGTGTTTCCATGGATACAGATGATGTCATTTTTATTCCAACGACTGCTTGAGCCACTATTACTCTCAGCCTTATTATGACGTCATAATATTTACATAATAATAATAATAATAATAATAATAATAATTGTCCCCTTCAGGCACTCTGTTCTTGGACAGTCCACAACGAATAATAACTAGGCGTATAATATGCGGAACTGTTATAACGCGCAAAGCATGGTCGCCACTATATACGCCGATCGCATAATATTTCGAACTCGTAACGATTCGCAAACTGTCCGACGCAACAATCGCACCGCAACAACCGCGCAGTTCTCTTTTCGTATGAATTCGTGTCCTCGTATCCATTTCCTTTCTTCTGGTTTATCACGTTTATTTTACGACGCTTTCATATCAACGATGATTGCAGTTTCAGTTTAGCGACGCTGTTTCATAACAAAGATGATTAGCGTCGCCCTCCTCCTTTATCCAGGCTTGGGACTGGCACTGTCAGAGTACGAACAGTGGCGGAGTTAACGATGATTGCTCGTTCGTCCTTCCTTTTATAGTCATTGAGGCTGGCATCGAAGCTGGCATCGAGCTGGCATCGAGCTGGCATCGGGGATGGCATCGAGGCTGGCATCGAGCTGGCATCGGGCACCGAGGCTGGCATCAAGGCATTAGGTAGACCTCAGGCTGACGATAGGCTGGCGATAGTCAGGCAGACGGTTTGGTCACAGGCTGACCTCAGGCTAACGATGGTTTGCGCAGGCTGGCCACAGGCTGACGACTGGCTGGCGATAGTCAGGCGCAGGTTGGCCACTGGCAAAAGAAAGGGGATGAAAGGGGATGAACCTCCACAATACTCAGCTATTGCTCTATCACACACTGATCAGTCTGGTAAACTAAAACTTGAGGAGTGCCTCTCATCTTTGTATGCATATGGTTCTGTTTCAATGCATAGTTTGGCCATGCATTGAAACAATTTAAGTTCGAGGCAATTTTTTAGATTCACCCCAACGGCCCAACGCCTACGTTCTCTCCCTTCACTTTCTACCATCAACCACTCAGGCACTGCTATATATGCCATTACCAGATAGACCTACTGTCAAAACACGTACTGGCCACGGGGTAATCCTGGACAGCAAGCTCACATTCCGACCACACATGTATAACAAACCTTTGTAAATCTTGTTCTATCACATCAGGGCAATACGACACATTAAGTCAGGTCTGACTATAAGAATATGTACAAACCATATCTATAGCCTGTTCCCTTGTCTCCCTCGCCTTGATTATGCTAGTCGGTTTTTGTTCCTCTCAAACCTAAAATTCAACAGGCTACAACGCATATAAAACTCCTTAAGTAAGTAAGTAAGTAAGTAAGTAATCTTAGCTCGTGTAGTGCGTGTTCTACTACGAACAAGCTCCTGAGTCCTACTTCATCGGCTGCATTGGCTTCCTGTTGAATTCAGAAGAAAATTCTAATTGGCATGTTTGACCTTAAGCCCTCAGCACAAGCTGAGCTAGGTGGCTGGGTGTTCACAGTTCCCTATACCTTCATTCACTATTCGAACTCCTTAATTACATCCCTCCTCGTTGCCTTCGACCCTCAATTAAGTAGGGGCCTATATATAGGGCCTACCGCAGCGCTTCCCAAACTTCTCTGGGTCGCGACCCACTTGTGAATATCTTGGCAGTCTCGTTACCCACTGTGTAAACTGTAAAATTAATCATTGTGTACTAAAATTTGCTTCGTAAATTGGTATCGAAAATATGCGGATTTACGTACAGCGCTTAGAAATTTAAAGCATTAAAAGAAAACTTGGGTAAAGACAGTTTACAATTGATTGCAATGCAATCCAGCTAGTTCTAGCCCAATCATAGTCAAATTTTTTTGCTGCCCAAAAATTAATGTTTCTCGAAAAAATTGGTGACCCACTCGCCAGACCTTCGCGACCCAGTTTTGGGTCGCGACCCACAGTTTGGGAAACTCTGGCCTACCGTATACGGATCTTTTAGCTGAGCCACGATGAACAGTTATAGACTCGCGTGCATTCCATGCCTCTGCCCCAAGAAATAGAATCGACTGCCACCGTAACTCTCCTTTCAGTATAATAAGGCGAGGTCTGCCAACTAATTACCATTCTTTTTTCAATAAACGAAATGTATACTCTCTCTTCGTAGCTCAAATTGACCACTTCCTTTTAGGGGCCTATATATTTAGCCCACCTTTAAAAAGCGGCGCAAGACTCACTATTTCTCTTAGGCTTTCAAGCGCTTGGATATCTAACTGCATCTTCTTCTGGCGACTGACTATCAGATTCAGCGCCTCTGAATAGTTGCCTTGAAGAGCGCGCTATATAAATGTCTAATTGATTGATTGATTGATTGATCACATTTCGGTGTGACCGTGAGCGCGTTACAAATTTAATTATTAGGCCTAATAATAATTCTGTGATGTGCACCGGCGTAAAATTGTCCAAAATATTGGAGGGGAATTTGGTAATTCATTCTACACTTGTTGCATTGGGTGTACAGTCCATCTCAATTATTGGGGGGGGGGGGCTAGTGCGTCTGACTTGAAAATAGGCCTAGTATGCGGGTTGAAAATCGATCGTGCAGGACCGAGTAGGCGAGCGATATGCGGTCGACCTCGGGAGCTTTTATGTACAGCTTATTTTGTGTATCGTATTCGTAATTTTTCATATCGCTGCATATACATTGTAGTACTCATTTAGTAGATCTATCTCACTTCAGTTCCGTTATCTGCGTAGGTCTCTTGAAGAGGCGCTATATAAATTCTCAGAATGAATGAATGAACATTCACTATATCTACCATTGACGTAAGATGACGTGTGACGGCTGATTTCACAACGTCGGTTGAGCCTTCGGCATACGTTGAACACTCATTTTTAGCTTGACCTTTCAGCCGGCAATCCATTCGAATTGTATCGGCGTGCTTTCTACAGGACATGCAGTAAATTTTTTCACACCACGATGGTTTTCTATTTCGACTACATCGACATCGAACGAGTCGCCTAATTTTCATGACAGATACGTGCTCAACTGTACATTATTATTCCACTTGCTCATCTTCGCCGCCATTCTTGTTTACAATAATTTCCTAAACTGGTGATGTTACGGATGATGTCACGCGGCGTGAGGTGTCGGTTGTGTTGTTATGGCCAATCATATTGCACGAAATTGTAGTGATCAATCAGCAGTAATTAGGACAGGTCACGGCACGCATTCACCGCTGCAGCAAGTAAGTAAATTAAATTAATTGCAATTAGGTAAATAAAATAATGGTCTGGCTCTATGTTCGAATCGTATATCGTCTTGGAGTCAAACTCAGCGAGCGACGACCGACGGTGAGAAGCCTTCGGCTAGGCGAGCGGTAAATCGCTCGCCGGTACCCTTGCTAGGCGATCGACCAAGGAGAGCGATCGATCGCTCGCCTTAACTCAGACGCACTGGGGGGCACGTGCCCCGGTTGCTCCCCCACCCCGAGTCTACGCCTATGGTGAGATGATTTAATGTCAGGTTTTAAAGACCAGATTTAAACCCGGCGTGAATTCCCTCTGAAAGAAAGTTTCACAGTTTTCACGGCTGCCCGTAGTATGGAAGATATGGAATCACCTTCGGGCTGATAAGCTTCGTCTGTGAGTAAACTGGTTCCCGCGACTTCACCTCTTTGGGCGCTGTAGAAATCTCGAGATTATGATTAGGGACAGTAGAAAATCACGGTAAAAAAATGCCAAAAACACGGCATACTTTAAAAAAATTCGCGAAAAACACGGCAAAAACACGGCATCAAAATTTCACAGTTTTCTTGTAACACATTATATGTTTATCTTTCATATTCATTGTTCATTGACAAATTGACAATTGTCAACCATTTGTCAGTCATTGGTTCCTTGCTGTAACAGTTTAGCTGCGAGTAGGCCTATTGAATACCATCACAACATGAAGCGCTAAATTGTCATCTGTCAAATTTTGACGCTGAGGTGCATTCACCAGTGTGTATTGACTAACGCTCCGTTCTGCCTCAACAGAATTGCCAGGAACTGACAGATATCGAATAGCAAGCTCAAATACTTTCGACTGTGCAAAACTTTAAACTGCCACAACCGAAAAAAATTGCAACAAACACGGCATTTTTTACGAAAACACGGCAAATGTCAAAAATTACGGAAAACACGGCAAATGCCGAAAAACACGGCTTCCGTGTTTGCCGTGTTTTCGTGATTTTCTACTGTCCCTAATTATGATTAAGCTTACACAGGCTAGATTAGAAGGTTAGCATTATTCTAAAGCCATCTAACATCCTTAGATACAAGTACCTGCCGATAACTTTCGATCTGGTCGGCAAAAATAGTCCGCAATTTAAATGCATCCTGCGAGCTTTTTGTCCATTATCAATCGCTAAATGTTTAAAAATAAGACTTGACAAAAACAGACAAAATTCCGCTTAAGCGAAACTGACATTCTTTTCTATATTTCGATCTGTATTCTATACCACAGATCTTAAAGTTGCACTGATTTCGTCTACATGCGCCAAAAGTTTTCAGCGTAGCAGAAATTCTTCGCCAATTCTCCGAATACCTGAGCGAAAATTTCTGAAGAAAATTTGGTGTAAACGTCGTTAATCGACCGTAAAACTATTTGTTATCTTTACCTGAGTAAGTAAAGAATTGTTGTTGGCGTTAATTGTGTAAGGATGAGCATTTTTATGGTCGAACGGGTGCTAGATCTAAGTTCGAAGAGTCGCATCGTCTGGATACTTTAAATAGTTCGGAGATGTTTGGAAAGTTTGCCATTCGATGGCCGGATGATGGCAGACTTATGATTTTTGATCGGTTTTACCAATTTTTTGTGTGGTTTTCGTATAAGACTTCTTCGAATTTAATAAGTTTGCTTTCATAAAATGGCAAGGAGGGTAAGTGTTCTGGAGTTTTGTTGAAATGAACACAATGACTAACCTAACACAATGACTAACCAGAGTCTGGTACCCTGCTGTAAGGGAGTTAGCGGATCCAGTTCCTTTAATCTATCTGTCTCAAAATAATTTATTGTGCTGCAAAAAGCATATTTAGTTTAAAAATGAGCATATTTGTCATATTTAGTAAAATATTCACCATTTGCTTCTGTGTTTGGGAAGTTTGGCTGTGCATTAGATAACTTGTGGTTAAGCCTGCATTAATCGGCAAGGGAAAGTAGACCAGTCCTGTTGATGGATTAGTAGGAGGTAGGGATCATGCAACTCCACACCATTGGCAGAGGAGTTGTAGTGTTGTTGAAAAATGATTGCCGTATCTTTCCTTGTACAGTTATTTATTTAAAGGTGATGACTATAAGTGATTGGAAGGTACATCTCAATATGGTTTTGTTTTCCAACTATGTGTCATGTTCTGGAATTGCCATTGGCCTGTTTGTGTTATATTTTTATGATCACTTAGAGTTAGACTCTTTTAGATTTTGTAGGGTTCCTACTGCTAGCAATTTAATTTTGGAATGCTGTTCCATAATAAGGCATCAGTTTTACTTTTCAGAAGTAACTAACTCAAAGTAACTAAATTTTCTGCGTTACCATTGCCGCATAAAAGTAATCAGTTACCACTTTGCATTACTTTTGGTAAAAAGTAACGAGTTACCCCAAAAGCTGCTGCAAAATAGTAACTAGTTATTGTAGTGCATTACAAGTAAACGCATAACACTGTACAACATGTTTCAATACTGCAGAACTACATTACCAGCAAGTGAATGGTATGACTTGAGCAGTTGTAATTGAACATTTGTATAGTGCCACTTAAAGAGCAAACTAACCAAGGTCGCTGTCTGCACTCGCCTACGTGGATGTTAAATGTCAGTTTTAGAATCGTTACGTTCATAGTTCAACTATGGTTGGGAGTATTTAATACATTTGGATACATTTGACCATTCATGGTTTGTTCTGATAGTTCTTGAACTACTTGTATCTATGTTAGACTATGCCCTACTATGCATTGCGGATACTGTTTTGAAAATTAAAACTGATGAAGTTTCTGCTGAAGCAATTATGCCTAGGATGAGTGTAAGCTGAGTCTTCTCCCAGGATGAAAAGTTGATGCAGATTTAAACGTGTTGCTAAGCAGTGCAACGTAAGTAAGTAAGTAAGTTAGTAAATTCTTTATTTTAACCAGCTGACAAAATGCACTATGGTGTACATTACATGTAAAGTAGCAGTTTGCAATTTACAATTTCCAGTTAATTCAAATAAACATCCTAACCAAGAAAGTCTTTCTCATTAGGCTACCAGGCTTTATAGCAGCTGAGAAGTAATCTAATCTGATAACTTCTATAGTGCCACAGTAAAAATGCTCAAGGCATCAGTTGATTGTAGCTAAATCGTTGTGCAAGCCAAATTCTAGGTGAACCCAATCGAAAGCAAAACAGGCATTCTGAGAAGACACGGAAGGAAGTGAGTCCAGGAAAAGATGAGTTTTTAGTGGAGGGTAGAACAAACTGTAAACATAGGCATAGCCACATTGAGGCAAGAGGAGGCAGTCTTGCTTTTTTAGATTTAAAGTTTTTTGCGTGATTTATACCTCCTCACCCCTACTACACCTGGATGTCTCCCGGAGTTGCCTCCTCTTGAATATAAATCTGGCTACGTCCTTGACTGTAAAGCGAATGTTTACCAGAAGAGAGTCACCAGAGTCTAGGGCGAGCCACAGAAAAGACACACCTGCCAAGAGTTGTCTCTTTCTGTGGAATAGTCAGATTGAGAAAGCCAGAAGACCTGGTCGAATATTAAGAATTCTTTGGAGTCAGCTTAGACTATTTAAAGATAGTAACTGAGATGTTGCCCTCTACAATTTAGCCCAGCCTTAAAAGTTATTTGCTTTTGCATGGGCAGTCAATGCAATTATTTTAGGATTGGTGATAGATGTTTATGTTTTGGGGTTTTACTAATAGCTGTATCAGTGTATCCAAGGTATTTTGGACTCTGAAGCTGGTCATCAAGTTTACAAGAAGTACGTTGGTAGTCCTGCAGTACACTGACTTCCTCCTTTGCCAGCTTACAAGCCCAACATAGAAAATATGCCTTCCTCAGTTCCTGCTTAACCTGGTTTCACAATTTATGATTATGAAATGCCAAATTTACAGAACTTTATGCTTGCCAGTGCTATTGTCGTTATGGCACTGTGGGCCAACTTAGACTGAGCCTAAGATGGTAACACATTCAGAATGTACCACTAACCCTAATATAATCAGCCTGTGATGCTATCAGACTCAAGTCTGCAACTGAAATAACATGCAGATGGGTGCAAATATGTGATGACACCAAGCTAGACCTGCTGTGTAAGTGGAACTACAGATTTTTCCTATTAGCTGGGGTTAGAAGTTAGTTTGCAATAAACATCATGCTTTCCTATGGAATAGGTTTTAATCAGAAGCCATAGTAAATTACTTCCTTCCCAGTTCAAAGTGTTCTGCGATGTCTACATGGTAGATAAAATCTTAAACTAGGGGGTAAAGTGTGATAAGAAAGAATAAGTGAGATATAATGTTGACTTTAAAAATTAACTTGGAACTGTACAGGATTTCATAGCACTGAGGTAATATTGAATAGGGGTACTTGGAACCCCGCAGCCATGCACTTGCCTGTTTTCATTTGTATACATGTAATGAATGGCTTACATTGTAGCCCAGCTAAAGCCCAATGAACTGCATAAGAAAACTAATTTCTGTACACTTATTGGTTAGCACCTACGTGACAGTTGGCAATGTTTAAAAGGGACCAACTTTCAAATGCACCAGAGTCTCCTTATGATTTGTTATGCAAATATGAAAGAGCCCAAGTCCTGGAGGCCAAGTATAGTACAGCTTAGAACATGACCTGATTGTAATAGGGTCTTTTTAAAAACAGTATGTGACATGACTAATAAAGTAACTTTGTGAAGGAGGTTTCAGTAAATTGTTAAGGATACTTTGTTTATATTGCAAAAGCTTTTGCAATTGAAATGAGCTGGTTTTTTAATTCGAGAACTAATTATGCAGCTGGATCATTTGCATGACTTGTAAATATCATGTGTATATACATGTATATATTGTATTTGATTAGATGGCTTTAAGCAGCCTGATGATTCATTTTTCCTGTTCAGTATTTTGCAGTATTAGTTGCTTGAGTGAAATGGTGTGTTCCAATGCCAGTGTTTTAAGTTGACTGTACATTTGTTATGGGAAATGAAAGTGCTCTGTGCTACCTGTATGCGATTATCGTGAGCACTAATACCAATAAGATACATTTTAGCTGGTAAACTTCTTTTTCCTATGGCATTGTGATTTTTGGAAATTCCACAAAAGCAACCATTTCTGCGGAAAAAGTTCATTCTCTAAATTCATTCATTTTGGTAAATTTTTATTGTATAAATACTGTTATTTGAATTGTATTGTGTGGTCAGGTCGAGCTGAAGAACTTGTTGACTCTGCTTGTCGATGGAAAGCAGCAATGCATCAGGGGAAGATGACCTCAATGACTGCAGTGGTAACTTGGAATCCGGCTCAGTTGATGACCTTGGGAATGATGCAGAAGGAGTTTGGAGTGCTGACATTGAGCAGAGTTTTCAGGAGGCACTCTCATACTATCCGCCTTGTGGGAGAAGAAAGATCATACTCTCAGATGAAGGAAAGATGTATGGTGAGTTTTTGTAGCACTTGATCCCTTGAGCTAGCCTCAAGAGTCGGCCATGGGTATGAATTGAAGGAAGTGGCCAGCCCTTTTCCTAGCCACCAGGTCTTTCCACTGAGGAGCATGTGTATATACATGTACACTGAAGTACAGCCATTATATTCATTGTAGCTCACTTGGTTAGTGGCACACAAGTGGAGCTGAAATCTGAACAAATTTCTACCCTAATGAGGACTTACACCCCCAACGTGTCAATTGACCGCCCCCAATTGTAACCACTAGAGCAGTGGTTTTCAACCAAGGTTCCACAGAACCCTTAGGCGTCGGTCAGAGGCTCCACAGCAGTTAGAATAAAATCTAAAAGCACCAACTGAATTCACAAATGGATGAGCAATTCTTCACTGCTTTCAGTCATTCTTGCTAGACACTGTGCAGTGTTGAAATATTTAATATTATTATTTGAATGTATTGTTGCATAAATTTTATTTCTTGAAAAATTGGATGGGTGAAACACGCTGGGTTCAGTGGACAGACAAGTGCATAACATAAGGTTCCGTCAAATACAGAAGGTTGAAACCGCTGCAATAGAGTATCTTGCACCCCCCCATCCCCCCATCATGAGTTTACTGGAATCTAATCTAATCCAATCTAGTTACTTTTATAGCACTGTTATCATAATGTTCTAGGCATCAATTGATGTTCACCAAGTGAAACCATAACAGAAAGCTGTAATTCATTGGAGAACTTGTAGAAGTCTGGTACAATCCACAGGAATCAACCAGTTGAATGCTGGTTCTCAGTTTCATCCCAAATTATTCTCTTGACTTATCCACAGTCTCATCTGTTGGAGGGCTAATGGTGATAAAGCCATGCAGTGAAAGCTGTCACTCATGTAATTTAATCACTTGTATTTCACCATAATTTTTTAATGGCATCGCTTGGTGATTGAAATCATAGTTAAGAATCCTTATCCGTTGGTGAAGTCCAGTCTAAAACCGGTGGCTATAGGCTAAAACGTTAAATTTCAAGCCCATTACCTCTCTATGAGGAAAATGTTTCTTGAAAAAATTAGAGTTTGCTGATTTCTTCAAAGCACAATACAAGCTGATAATTTCACTTTTTGTAGCACTTGGCAGATGGATTTAAAGTGAGAAATGACTAGGCACTTGCCTTTGAATTTCAGGACGCAATGAACTTATAGCTCGCTACATAAAACTAAAGACGGGGAAAGTGAGGTCACGAAAGCAGGTCTCCAGTCATATTCAGGTGCTAGCACGTCGCAAATCAAAAGAAATCCAATCACAGCTCAAGGTAAATCGACTTATTAGTACCGTTTGACTTTTTTATGTTCAGTGACAAGCTTATTTTACATTGAAGAAATTGGAACTACACTCTTTAGAGTAATAAAATTCTCATAGACCTGTGCTTGGATTAGTTTACATCATCAGCTGCAATTCCATCGTCACTCAGGCTCAGATCCTAAAGCTGTAAAACTTATATTTTTAGTTATACTGGCATATTTAATAGAATTTGTTCCCAAGTGTCCTTGACTGTGATTACTCAGTATGGACATTACCCTGTATTGAATGCATGTAAGTCAGTAAGTAATGCATATATTATGCACAATATGGCTGTGTGAGGAATCGTAAGCATGAGTGGGAACAGCAGTAAGGCAATAAAAGCAAGACGGTACAGTTCATGAGCTGCAATGCTGCATGTTGAATATGTCTTGCAAGTAACAAGTAACGTAAACATAATAGATGAATCGCGTTGGTGTAATGCAGAGAGATTGTCTCTGATGCCAGGGACAGATAAGAGGTTCTGTGTAGGTGATCAAAGAGATCTGTGTGGCTGGTAGTGCTTTAGGAAGACGACTGGTAGGCAAGATGATTAGTTGAGAGAATCATGCACGTAAGGAGAGCTATCTTGCAAGTGATTCTGGACATAACAGGCAGCCATTGTAGCTTTGTCAGTACAGAAGTAATGTGATTGTACCTTCAGGTTCTTGTCACCAATTCAGGCTAATGAGATTTGGATGTGTTGCATTTAGCCAATGTTAGATGCTGTGGTGCCATGCAGAAGCAGAAATAGCGCAGAAGATCTAAAACTTGGAATAATTATGTTACAATGCATTTTAATTTAATTTAATTTATTCTTCCTACAAGAAAACATCATAAGATGCAGTGTGCAAATATGTTTCTGGAATACAAAGGTTAGATCCTGAAAGTCTCAAAGTCACGCTTATTTGACATGACGAATGATGTAATGTCCATTGTCCAGTCAAACTGGACTTTAACACAATAGATTAAGAATAAACAGAACCAAAAAACTTAACTAGCAAGAATATTAATTCATATAATGTGTTAATTATTTAATGAATTAAATTATTTAATTCATTTAGTGTTATAATATACATGCTGATGTTGAAGTGTAACATGTGTTTCGTGATTAAGCTATGCAGGATTCATCTTTTAACTATGTGTTTGCTGTATTGCATTGCTCACCACTGCAGAACCAAATTCAATGTCTAAATTTTTAAATCCTTTGTTAGGACCTGAGCACAAAAGAAAAAGTCCTGCACAGCTTATCCACAATGTCTTCATCTCAGATTGTGTCGTCAACCGTCTTAAGCAAACCAGTTGTCATTGTTCCTCAGTTGCCAACATCGTTGCCTCCTCCGCCTCCCCTTCCTCCTCAGGCGACAAATCTTCCACAAGGATTTGCAGATTATACAGCTCAGGTCAGTGTGGTTTGTTAATGAAATGTTTAAGAAGTCTGGCAATTGTACTAGCAAATAATTAAGCAATTGGAGTAACAGTAAAGGTTGATATACAATAAAACATGGATGATTTACTATGGCGATGTACTGTATTTTTCTTGCTATAAGTCATGGTGTTTTGCATGAGAGTAGCGACTTATATAAAAGTGCTGAACTGATCAGTCTGTTTAATATCTATCTACCTCTCTATGAGTCTGATCCTGCGTTTCCTTCAGCTATGTGAGGTATAGAACCAAGTCCTTATTGCAAGATGATAACAAACAGCAAAGGTTCTAATCTGTCATTTCAAAATCGGTGAAACCACAACAAATACCAAATGTTAAAGAAAATTATTTAAAAAGTATCAAATCTAATTCAACAATGGGTTCTTTTCTAGCAAGTATTTGCTAGAAAATAGCCATATTTTTACAGCCGCCGTTAGCACACACGCTTATACATGTCTGACCATCTGTGTATGGATGTACCATATCTGCCAGTGTAACCTATGTATTGATTTTAAAAAATTTGCCACTTTTGGGTCACATTGCCTCAGTGTTGTGCACAAGACCAAAAAGCTAAGACCAAGACCGAGACCAAGACCGCATGGTCCAAGACCGAGACCAAGACCTTGTGGTTCAAGACCTAAGCCTCAACGCCAATACCGTAAACGCCATTCTCGATTTAAGTGTTACATCCCATCATTCAAATCAGATTATTACATTTTATAAGAACTAAATCACACAAGGTTTTATTCCCAAGTTGTGTCCTGTGAGATCTCATGAAGAGCCCACTACAGCTAAACACTCTATCAGCAGGTGCAGATGTTTCTGGGATGCAAAAACTAATGATCGCAAAGACCGGCAAATATCAACAACATTTAACAAATACTCCACACTCCTCTCCTTATCTCACCCAAGGCCGAGACCAAAGGCAAATGACCGAGACCAGAGGTGCAAGACCAAGACCGTACCTTTAAGAACAAGACCGCATGTTTTCGGTCTCGAGACCATGACCGCGGCCTCAAGACCCCATCAGTGCATTGCCTTATAAAAAGGGGCAAATTATAGTCTGTTAAATACGGTAAGTTTGATTTCTAAGATGTAATATTTCAAGTCTTATCCTTTTCACTTTATGAACAGATCAGACAGTACAACTGTTAATTAGAATTATAACATGAAATACAATGGAATTTTTAATGCTGCCTCGTTCATGAAGCTTGTTAGTACCTGTTGAAATGCTGAACTAGGAGTAGTTTCTGTTTCGAGGTGTTACAGTAGAATTCAGATAGAGCACAGCATTACCAGTGGGCCTCTTGTGCTTCAGTGACAGTGCTAAGGACTCGGGAGCAATTTTGAGTTTGTTTGCATATAATGATGTTCTCAGACATGAGGGTATCTGACGACTGTTGATATGCGTTGCTGGTCTGGAATTCTCTGGTCCTTTGCATGAGATGGAAGGATGGTGAAAGAGACAATGAACCTCATTTCAGACACAGAGACGATTATTTCCAGAGAGGCGTCTGTAACAATCGGTTGTCCGCTGAATATTAATCCCTCTACATAAATGCTCTTAATTGAGTGAATGTTTCCAAGTTGCTGTCACAGAATTGTAGAGAGTTGCAACTGGCTGTTACTGATATACCCGTCTAGCACTGGTATCTCAACTTGCTTGGCTCTCCACCGACTATGAATTTGCATCTGTGGGCAAAGTGAAGTCTATTTCCTGTGCTGTTCAAACATCTAATTTATCTAGATGACTGCAGTGGTAACTTGGAATCCGGCTCAGTTTATGACTTTGAGAATGATGCAGAAGGAATTTGAAGTCCTGACATTAAGCAGAATAATTAGCAGGATAATAATTCTCCCAAATTTAGCAGTTTCTTTTGCTGAATAGTTTTCTGCTCCATAGTTTGTTTATTGATATTTCTTGTTCTTTTCATGTAAACTGGGTGTACTTTCTCTTTCCTTCTGTTTATCACAAAAGTTTAAATTTCTGTATTAATTTTTTGCAGTTGTGGAATCCTAACGCTATTACACCTAAGTAAGTAATTGGAGCTATTTGTTTATCCTAGATTATATTGTAAGCTTAATTATACTTAAAATCGAAGGCTGTCACAAACACTGATGATAGTACAGTACTTAAATATTATTCTTTATATAACAGACTAAATAGAATAACTGGATTTGAGACATGTGTTGAACATACTACTAAGATTTACTATTTCTTATAATAAAAAGTCCATTGATGGATAAGTGAATTAATTCTAGCTCACACTGGCATTTAAATTTGTTTCTGTGAGTAGCTTATATTGTAGTGTTTTACAAGTGGTTGTTTGCCTTGTGTAATGCACCTTTGCTGCAAGATAGGATGCTAGAGTGTTTGCAGATCAAACTATGCAGACAGTTGATATATCATGAATTGTGCTTACCTTACTGTTGTGTAAGTCCCATACGTAGTAACAAGAGAACAGTAAGTCTGTCTGTTTGTCTAGCATGCGGCCGCCTTACATGAGTCCAGGATATCCCAATGCTAAGGCGCTTCTGCCTCTGCCATCTGAGATGGTTGGGGTAGCTCCACCGTGGCAGGGTCGCAGCATAGCAGGGCCTAAGCTGCGCCTGGTGGAGTTCTCAGCATTTGCGGAAAAGCACAAAGAAGGAGAAGGGGTAAGTATTTCCTTAAATTCTTAGGGTTAGTCATGGCATGGAGGAAGGATGAGGACAGAAAGCTTGGTGTGACATCGTTGACAATGCTATGCTCAGCTGAATTCACCACCAGAAGAAGTTAGTCATAGGTGTGAAAATTGCTTTCCCTGCTAAAGCTTCTTCAATCTATGTTAAGCATAGATCTGTGTGATCTTTTAGATATTCATCCCAAGAAACTTACACAATCTTACTTCATTGTCTTGATGCTGATTACGTTTGTCTTGATTTAAGACTTTAGAAGTTCTGATTGATAAAATCAGTGTACATAATTGATTTCATTTGGGAAAGGATTTGATGATGCTTTTTACTTTTAAGTTTTGGAAAATGATTTAATTGTTTCTATCTTGCCTTTTTATTTATTTCATACAGTGATTATAGGCTTGACGTTCTAACTGGCATTCGAATAATAACATTGCTTGTATCTCATTAAAATGCCTTCAAATATTTTTCCATTCATTCATCATTGTTGATCTAGTACTTAGAAGAGTTTTAATTGCTGTGCCAACATGATACGGTTGTTCGCTTAATTCATTTATAAATAAAAATACATATGAAATGGTTTTGTTTTGTAGCTGCATCGACATTTCTACGTTCACATAGGAAACAACGTCATGTATTCTGATCCGATTCTTGAGGTCAGCTCATGTCATTTAGAAATTATGTTACTTTGATTTGCTTACTTGATTAGGATCATCAGCATTTTCAGTGCCTTTTAGTGTGTTGATTTGGTTGGTTGGTAGGATGTTCAGTCAGTTTGGTGGTTAGTGAGTTTCTCTGATAAGTGTGGGAAGGTTTTTGAAGAGTCTGACATTAATAAAACAGATTGTAGCAGTTTACCCTCATAAGACTGGTTGTGAAATGAGAACTTTTTCTATCGAATGTTAATGTTGTGTTTAAATGCTGTTATCTCAAGATATGTGATTTTTATTAGTTTTTGTTTTAGTCAGTTGATATTGGTCAGATATCCGATAAATTTCCGAGCAGCAAAGGAGGACTGAAGGACCTTTTTGACAAGGGGCCGTCATCAGCGTTTTTCCTTGTTAAATTCTGGGTATGTTGATTTGACTGTCATTTCTCTTTAGCTTTATGTTTGCTTTGGTGTATTGTACTCTATTTGTCAATTTATATACCACCTCTTCAGCAAGCTACTCAGTGGCACTTCCTGCTTGAGAGACCCAAAGGAGTGGGTGAGTTGTAGGGCAACACATTGCAGTAGTCTCCCTCCCACAACTACCTGAAAACATTTTGTTATTAGTTTTTAGAGTTGTTGGCAAAACATGTTAACTTTCCACTGCTAAGTTTAGGGTTTGATTTTCATAAAATTTACGCTTTGTTGTTGGGATATGTAACCCATAAGGAAATGTGTAGTTGTTGGATTGGTATTGTGTTGGTGATGCTTATTTACTTACTTATTTTACCACAAAACTAAAATTCTGTTAATTTTTGATTATGATAATTGAATATAACATTTATTTCATTTTTTCCAGGCTGATATTAACACAACTTTTCCAACAGAAACCGACTGTTTTCATGGTATTTCTAGCATGTAAGTATTGATTTTGAAGATTGTTTTAGAGAGGAAATGTTGGCATTGTTTCCCATAACTGATAGGACGAGAGAAAGGTACTGTTGTGGCTTTGTATGTAAGGGCAGAAAATGTGCATTATGGTTTATGGATTCACGTGAACAAAAGCCTCAGTGACTATTGTTCATGTCTCTAAGGCTTTTGTTTAATGTGTACACTTTCATTAATACCTGCTAAAAATAACCATACTTCGGTAGGCTTCAAGAGGCAGTTGGGAGAATTTGACTTCCCCATGAAGTATCCTGGGCAGTGGCTTTTAATTTTGATAGTTCTAAGTCTTTTGAACCATTTAAAACCCATGTTGTGTTGTGTTGTTTATGCTTGAATGTCCAAATGTACCATTACAAGTGTTGCCTTATCTGCTGTTTATCCATGGACCCTAGCAAGTGATATTTTTGCCTTAGTCTGTGTAAGATTGCTTTCAGTGTTCACTCTGTACAAGGTCATAAGATGCCAGATACATATTTAGGTGACATTATGACTAGCAAACCCTTAAATTTAGTCCAACTTTGACAAAGTCAATGTATTTGGGGCTGTCATATTTGTCGTCTATTAACGTTGATTTCCCTAGTTGGCAACAATCAAACTTAACTCCATTTACCATGCTATTTATGTGCTTCATGTAAAACTGTTGGCTGATTGTATAATTTAAAAAATGCTTAAATTTAGCTGTAGAGTGATACCGAATAAAAGGAAGCTGTTAACTGTAATTGAAATAAATGACAGATCTGTATATATATTATATATATAGAACTGCCTTAAGAGCACTCATAGGAGGTGCAAAATGTATGGAGGTGAATATTTTTAGCTGCTTGAATGTTGAAGTTTGAGTTCACTGTATGCTGAAGTATTTGAAAATATAAAATCAAATTTGTTGAAGGTATGAGAGCACAGTGAATATGCAAATCCAGATCTCAACCATACTCTGTTCATTTGGCAAACAAGTGGTAGAAAAAGTCGAGGTAAGCGTCTATGTCATGTCATTTATCTATGCAGAAAAGCTATAATATATTTAAATAATATGCACTGCTCTGTTTTTAGTATCTCCCAAGTCAGTTTTGTCATAGAATACTGTGCTCTATAAGTACTAAGCATTTAGTAACAGTAACTCTTAATATTCAACTACCACATGTTTGTAGTTCAGAATTTAATTTAAACTGTGAAATTTGGTATATGATATGGCCTTTGTAAGAATTGACCATAACTTGATATTTTGAAAAGGCTGAAAGATGATGGCTAGTACATTTGTTAAATGTATTCATACTTTCAAAGAAAGTGATTTTCTGCCAGTGAGACAAACATATCCACAGTTTAATTTTTGAATAAAATATATATAATGAAGGCAGTGATCGATAATACTGGTGAGCTCTGAACAGGAGCAACTGATACAGTGACATTGTGATCATTTTCTGATGATCCTTGGGGATGGTGGATAAGGTTGTCAGCCCTTTTAAGTCACTGGCTTGTGTATTCTGAACGTTCATGACCTTGAAAGCCCTAATATTTTTCAAAACACTATTGCTACAATATGTCAACATTTGAAGTAAACTGCCACTTGTGATGCTCTGTGAACTGAATATAAATGATCTGTTAGGTGGGGTTGGTTTATAGCCTATCTACGGACAGATCGTATGAACTGATTTTCTGGATATTGACTTGATTACAGCTTGGTTTTGGTGTGCAATCGGTTGATGCTTTGTGCATTGGACACTGACCTGGCACAACAGAAGTTACTAATTACAATTACTACTGACTTGTATAGCACTGTTATTATAATGAACAATGGTTGCTTTTAGGAAGACCATGTCCATTTATCATGATCTGTTGGAAAGGCCTGGCCGAGAGCCTAGTGTTAAAGTGAAATGAATATTTTTCGGTTTTAGATGGAGCATGCAGTAATTGAGAATTGTCGTTTTGTGTATCGTACGGATCGTTCGCCAATGTGCGAATATCTGGTGAACTTTATTCACAAGTTGAAGACCCTACCGAAAAAGGATATGATGGACAGTGTTCTAGAAAACTTCACCATTTTACAGGTATGATTATTTGACTCTTTGGTTTTAGAAGACTCTCTGCGCGTGAGTCGTGCTTAGTCTCGTCTTGCTTGGCTAATAGGATTACTTCACGTCGCATTAAGTGTAGACACAAAATATAAACGTCAGTCTCAAGATGGAAATTTGATAAATATTTACATTCAAAGTTAAATCAAAGTCGCAAGATGGCTGCAGGTTTCTCTAGCCTGTCCTTTTTGATATCTGCTAGTTGGTCACTTGTGTACTTTGAACAATTCTGTTCGTTCAGATTCTTATGTGACCTAATATACATTCATGGAGTTATATCTTTCTTTTCCTGTGTTTCGTTTCCCGTGGTTTTTAAGGGTGTTTTGGACAGTGTCCAAATGCTTGTTGTTGGGATCGTGTCACTATGGTTTTGTCCAAATGAAGGGTTACTAACTGGACAGGTAGACAAAGAGAATCCAATGACCGTTCCACTGTGGTGAACAGTTGCCAGCTGTGAAGAATGTCCTCCAAAGACCCGGTGGCAGAAGGATGCCTGGATATAGCATCTTCTATCATCTGCAAGGGTCTGCTTGATGTTAGGGTTCATGGGTTGTGATCCTTATCGCCTGTCTTGGCTCCTCTTAATCGATGCTAGCAAGGTGCCTACTATCAGCTCTGGATGAGAATCCATCAGTTGGGTTCTGTGTGTATGTGGGAGCTTGTCTGTGGTGACTCTTCTAGTTATCCGAGCACTACTCTCTTACTGAATAACTTTTGTTATAATGAATTTGGGTTGTAAAGGCAGTGCTTTTGTAGATACTTAAAAGGTGCTCTCGTAAGGTTGTCTAGATACATGGGTCATTCTGAGTCAGTGGCATATGTCACACCATCTTAAATATTTCACATTTTGTCATAAGTAAGATCAAAATTTTGGGAATTTTATCAGACTATCATATTTTTTTTTTACCAAGATACGATAACTTTCTAAAATATATGCTGAAACAATGCAGTTAATGAAACAGAAATTCAAGCTGTTTGAGTAGCTCTGACTTTTCAACTAAGAGGGATGCAAAGCTGTAATTTCTTATTTACTTTCTATTGCTGTTAGGGGCCATCCATATATTACGTACACAAAAATCCGGGAAAATTGGACCCCCTCCCCCCCTGTTCGCAAGCGTACTTTCTTCCACCACCCCCCCTGAGTACGTACGTTTGACGCACCCCCCCCCCCCGATGACCAGCTGCAGAAAGTGTCTCTGCACTTTAGGCCAGATTATTGAAGGGCCAATATAGACAAATAATAGGTGTCGTTCACAGCACAGAATAACTGCACCTGGCTTTTATATAATGTAATAAAATGCCATGGGATGACTATAGGATAATACAGAGTTATAAATAGGCTAATGTGGACGTCATAATTAGAAATTTATTTTGGGTACGTACACATTTTGTTACCCCCCCTCCCCCCCCGTTCGCACCCGTACGCAAAATCGCCAAAATCCGACCCCCCGACCCCCCCCCCCCCTAAGTGCGTACGTAATATGTGGATGGCCCCTTAATAAGATGCAGTACGGTTTAGTGTAGCTATTAAAGACACAGATTTGTTATTCAGTGATTTTCTTATTTCTGCTTTAGGTGATCCTACACAGAGAGACACTGGAAACACTGCTTTGCGTTGCCTACGTTTTTGAGGTTTCAAAAAGTGAGAGTGGGTCTCAGCATCAAATGTATCGACTGATCAAAGAATGAACAATCCGTTTGAACAATGCAGTCTCTCTTTCTGTGCCAATCAAGCATCATTTACGGACCAAATTTGATGAAAACATAGTCTTCTGTCAAACTGCTGTGTTGATAAATTATCCCTTACATTTCATGTCCAGAATATGGAAGGATGAATTATCCCTGTTCAGTTCAAGTTCAGAATGCAGAAGGATGAATTATCCATTATGGTTCAATTGGTTCATGTTCAGGATGTGGAAGGATCAATGAAATGTTTACCGTACGCGTTCAGACATTCAACTATGGAACGGCTTACCCTAGATTTCTAAACATGCTTTGAAATTTGTAATATTGTACTATTAAACTGAATGAACATAATAATCTGCCGCTTGTATATTAACATTTCAGCAATTGTAAATCATGTAACTAGTTTTTTTATTAGCTGTTGCTGCAGAATTTCAAATCGCTGTTTTTCACTACTGCTGCTGGGCAGTAGCTGTTTATGAATGGAGAATTAATTTACAACAATTACTGCAAATGCATGGATGTCAGAGTCTGCATAGTTTGTGTAGTATAAAAGTATTTATTTGTGAACAAAACCGTTCATTGATTAGAACATTATGAATTATGTACGTACACCTTTCAATGATGTCTTTATAGGGTTGCATGAATCCTCCAAGTCCTTAAGTGTCATTCATATCTGAACTTTGAAGACTTTTCTGCTTCAGCTTAGGTTAGCCACCATTGCCTGACAAACAGTAGTCTTGAACTGTTCATTTTGACCAGGATTTGCAAGAGATTACGATTTTTTTATTATGGTATGCAATCATAGATTTGTGCTTTGTGATTTCAGTGCTATAGAAGTCATTACGAGATTACATTATGTCAGAATTAAACGGACAATTTTTATGGTATGCACTATGTTAGTTCCTTAGGAATTTCTTTGTGATGCAGACTAGATATTTGTATATGCAGCAAAATATGTATTGGCATTTGTAGTCGCTAATTGTTTCTCTAATGACCCATTTTTTAGAATGTGGTAAGTTATATGTAGAAGTTGTTACTTATTGTTCATAGGTAGAAAATGACTTACTGTTCTTATGTAGAATTGTAGGATTTATCCTATGGGATCTCGAGGCTGTTAAAGAAAACTTGAGATAAAAATCTATTGTGAATTTTGCATGAATCAGTTTTTTGACTGTACTCTTGGTCTGTCAAGAGTAAATTGGTCGCAGATTTCTGTACTGATTAGTTCTTAGAGCTGTGAAGTTTGATTTGAAAGATCTTTTTGTTTAAAATGCAGAATGGCAGCAACCCAAAACCTGGAGAATGCACTCTGTGGGGGTTATGTGGCATCTTATGTGGGGTTGAATACTGGATGCGCTGCACAAGGCACATGGTGTTGCCACCTAGGAACTGTGACTGTAATTGGGCATCTTCCAAAATATTGGAAATGTTCTTTTCGGATTCTGAATGAGAAAATGTCAGCAATTGTGACAAGATTCACTAACTGTATTCGGATATAAAAACTTGTCTTGATCTTCAGACCCTCGTTGTTAGTAGAAACTATTTCTGTGACGACATAATTTGCACCAATTTTCTCATGTTTCTCGAAAGGTTTCTGTTTTTCAAAACTTATCAAAATAAATGTGATTAAAACAAGGCACATTGCTTTCTGAAGTTTCTGTTCTGCCTCTTCTATAGAAGAGTTCTCTTTCTCTTTGAAAGAGTCAAAGGAGAAAGACTTCTGAGGGCAGAAGAAGTGTTTTGAATTTACAAGAAGCCAAAATGTAGACTATTTCCAGGTGATTTTTATTTTGTTTGTTGCTAATTTGATTAGGAAGTTTTCTGTAAATACGCTAATTGTGAAATGTTGAATCTATGGTATTAATTTCTCTCTTTCCGACAATGTTTTAAAGTATTGATTATTTTCAAGTATTCTAAATTGTAATTAAAGCCACCAACTTCCAAAGTAGTAATTTATACACGTAATGATTGTTGTTTGTTTCTTTCACAGTTCCTGTTGACGGGAGAGTTGTGCAAATCTTCACGAATTTTTACAAAATGTATTTTGTGTTTTCTTACAGTGATCTGGTTGCATGGTGCAGTTTTAAGTCCTAAACAGTACAGGTGTTACAGGGTTGAAATTATGCATGGGATGTTAGTCATAAGTGCCTTCGAGATTTCACAGTGATGTGCTTTATGCTACATATGATAATAATAATTAGACTTTGTCTTATTTGTTTATGCCAACATTTGAAGATGTTCTGTTATTGTTTACACATATCACGTCAGTAGATCGAGTTGTTTTCTGGTTGCCGAATTGTTGTAGTCTTAACACTGTTGTAGGCCATTTCTTAGGTTTAGTCAGTCTCCTTTTGAATGGAAAGCAGTTTTAAGAATGTGTGCCATTCACCGAATGAATTCTGTGGTTAGGCCATCTACTTGGATCTGCGCATTATCTTAGCAAGGGCTTCGGCATGCACTTTCTATAAACATCTGAAAACTTCTCTTCCACCGGGGTTGGGGTGGGAACACCTTGGTGCTATATAAACATAATGGATGAATGAAAATGAACTTGTAGCTCTTCATCTCTGGAACAAAATTCGACCAGAAATCCAGTACTGGAAGGATCTGTGGTGTATGTGGCTTGCAGAATGATCAAGGTGACGGCAAACTGGTATTGTAGATCTTGTGTGCAAATCTCCATGAATTGTTATGAAGTATATTTGTGCCTGGAAATTATAGCAAGAGAGATGTGGTAAATTGGAGATGGCGGATTAGGTAGAAATTACCATAATGTCGTTAGCAACAGTGCTATTATAACCAGTGTAGCTGCCCAGAATAAATTGGTTTGTATTGACTTTAATTCAGTCTGAAATTGTGTAGTCACATTTCATGCATTTCATGCAAAATGAATAATTGTTAAATTTTGTAATTTTACCTGGCAAAAATTAACAAGATTTCAATCTGATATAAAGGTTGGATTACATCTCTGATTGTCTTTTTTATAATTTAAAGCTTTGTTGGAAGCCTTAGATTTGTAAATGTTTCTGACATATTTTGTTTCAATTTTACGAAATTTTCAGTTAGTTGGGGTTTCATTCTGACCATTTGTCATGGCAGGTCAAGAACTTAACAAGGTGGGGGCAAGTTAGCAAGGATACTTAACTTTGTCTTATTTGACAACATTTTATTTAGTCACGGGATTTTACATTTACATCAGTGTTGTATACAAGACTTAATACTTCAAGACGAGACCAAAACAGTGGAATTCCAAGACTGAGAACGAGACCAAGACATGAGATCAAAGACAGTACAAGACTGAGGCTTTTCGCAGTGTTGTATGCAAGACCGTAAACCTCAAGACCGAGACGAGACCGAGACGAGACCAAGACAATGAGGTGCCGAGACCGAGACGAGACCAAGACAATGAGGTGCCGAGACCAAGACCGAGACCAAGACACGAGGTCCAAGACAGTACAAGACATTTTTGGCATTTACTTCAATATGGTAAATGCGAAGACTGAGTGCCTGTGTATATAAACAATATGGTTGCCACTGACTTCGCTCCAATAGAGCGCTGCTACCTACCAGCCACATCCCATAATGCAAAATTCAGGCATCAGTTTCCCCGCTATTCTTAAATACTATTAGATTGATGAATACAAGATCCTCAAGCATAAACTCGATGTTGTTTCCATCGTTTCCTTTATGGTGACTTTACGCCAGCGATAAACGGCACGCCATTTCTTTTCTTTGTCCATGACCATATTGCGTACTTGACTACTTCAGGTTCTGTATAAGACATTTCTTGCACTTTCTTTCTAGCTCGAAATGAATTACAAAATCCTCTTTCCAATAGCCGATTTCACGTGGTCTCACACGTTCATCAGAGTTTTAGAAAGACCGTTTTTCAAAACTTCCGGTTTGATTGGCACATCCGACTTCCGAGTTATCTGTTCATATCGACCCAGGACATTTTTATAGCGCTGGAAATAAAGACATTTGTCGCGAGACTTATAGAGACCGCTTGTTCGAGACAGAACAAGACTTTCGCTTCAAGACAGTTTCTAAAAAGTCGAGAAATTGGTTCGAGACCGAGACGAGACAATGGGTTCCCGAGACTAAGACGAGACATTAAAAAACCTATCTCGAGACGTCTCGAGACCGAGACTGAGTCTCGAGACCATACAACTCTGGCTTTTCGTAATTTATTCCACATGGCTAAACAGACTATATGATAAAAACAACTAACGTAGGCCTATAGTTTCCCAGCTGTTCTTACCATTACATTTTATGAATACGAGATCATTAAGCATAGCGTCACCTAGACGAATTATCTGGTCATACTGGCACAGGCCAATTTTATAGTGCAAGCAACACTGAGACAGAACATAACTTTCACTCGAGATAGTTTCTAAACAGTCAAGAAATGACCTCGAGACCAAGGCAATAAGTTACCAAGAACGAGACTAAGACATCCAGAAAGACCAATATCGAGTCTCAAGACCGTACAACCCTGTTTACATGACTTAGTCATTATTTCCAAGTTAATTGTAAGTACTCATTTATATAGCACCTGTTCAAGAAAACTCGTCCGAAGTGCTTGACCTGATTACACAAGACCACAGTTGAACAGAATGGCCTTCAATGCTTACGAAAAAGAGGCATAGAAAGTAGAAGATCATATCACAGAGTGCATGGGAACCTGTTCCGAAATGAGGGGCTGTCTACTGCAAAGCTTCCATGTTGCATTGTGGAGGTACACGACTGAGTTATTATCCGTCCAGTATTTGTATTTACATGTCTTGCAATGGCACTACAGCTATGGTGGAAGTATATGAAGTCTGCATAACTATTCCGATGATGACGGATTGCCAACTCCATCCGTATGACTCCATCCAAGGCTTTTGATGACTGAGTCATCGGGATTTTCATGACCTTTTCTAAAGTCATCTGGCCGGATTTTTCGTGACTTTTCTAAAACTTTTGAGGATCTTTTAGCTTTCCCAGATTATGTATGACTGTATTTGGTTCCAACGTTTTTAGGAATTTTTTATGACCTAAGTTAATGTTCATTGATGACCAGACATATTTTCCCAGTTTTATGATGAATGTTTACTTAAGAAGTTTATGATTACCTAGGGAGGCTTCTTTTACCATCACACTAACCAGAATGAAGGCTTCTTTTACCATCACAACAACCAGTAGTGAGGCTCTTTTACCATCACACTAACCAGTAGGAAGGTTTTTACCATCACACTAACCATTATGGAGGCTTCTTTTACCATCACACCAGTATGGAGGCTTCTTTTACCATCACTAACCAGAATGAAGGCTTATTTTACCATCACACTAACCAGTATAAAGGCTTCATTTACCATCACACGAACCAGTATGGAGACTTCTTTTACCGTCATGCTAACCATTATGGAGGCTTCTTCTACCATCAAGCTAACCTGTATGGAGGCTTCTTTTACCATCACATTAACCAGTAGTGAGGCTTCTTTTACCATCACAGTAACCAGAATGAAGGTTTCTTTTACCATCACAATAACCAGTAGTGAGGCTTCTTTTACCATCACACAAACCAGTAGGAAGGTTTTTACCATCACACTAACCATTATGGAGGCTTCTTTTACCATCACACCAGTATGGAGGCTTTTTTTACCATCACTAACCAGAATGAAGGCTTATTTTACCATCACACTAACCAGTATAAAGGCTTCATTTACCATCACACGAACCAGTATGGAGACTTCTTTTACCGTCATGCTAACCATTATGGAGGCTTCTTCTACCATCAAGCTAACCTGTATGGAGGCTTCTTTTACCATCACATTAACCAGTAGTGAGGCTTCTTTTACCATCACAGTAACCAGAATGAAGGTTTCTTTTACCATCACAATAACCAGTAGTGAGGCTCTTTTACCATCACACTAACCAGTAGGAAGGTTTTTACCATCACACTAACCATTATGGAGGCTTCTTTTACCATCACACCAGTATGGAGGCTTCTTTTACCATCACTAACCAGAATGAAGGCTTATTTTACAATCACACTAACCAGTATAAAGGCTTCATTTACCATCACACGAACCAGTATGGAGACTTCTTTTACCGTCATGCTAACCATTATGGAGGCTTCTTCTACCATCAAGCTAACCTGTATGGAGGCTTCTTTTACCATCACATTAACCAGTAGTGAGGCTTCTTTTACCATCACAGTAACCAGAAGGAAGGTTTCTTTTACCATCACAATAACCAGTAGTGAGGCTCTTTTACCATCACACTAACCAGTAGGAAGGTTTTTACCATCACACTAACCATTATGGAGGCTTATTTTACCATCACACCAGTATGGAGGCTTCTTTTACCATCACTAACCAGAATGAAGGCTTATTTTACCATCACACTAACCAGTATAAAGGCTTCATTTACCATCACACGAACCAGTATGGAGACTTCTTTTACCGTCATGCTAACCATTATGGAGGCTTCTTCTACCATCAAGCTAACCTGTATGGAGGCTTCTTTTACCATCACATTAACCAGAATGAAGGTTTCTTTTACCATCACAATAACCAGTAGTGAGGCTCTTTTACCATCACACTAACCAGTAGGAAGGTTTTTACCATCACACTAACCATTATGGAGGCTTCTTTTACCATCACACCAGTATGGAGGCTTCTTTTACCATCACTAACCAGAATGAAGGCTTATTTTACCATCACACTAACCAGTATAAAGGCTTCATTTACCATCACACGAACCAGTATGGAGACTTCTTTTACCGTCATGCTAACCATTATGGAGGCTTCTTCTACCATCAAGCTAACCTGTATGGAGGCTTCTTTTACCATCACATTAACCAGTAGTGAGGCTTCTTTTACCATCACAGTAACCAGAATGAAGGTTTCTTTTACCATCACAATAACCAGTAGTGAGGCTTCTTTTACCATCACACAAACCAGTAGGAAGGCTTCTTTTGCCATCACACTAACCAGTATAGAGGTTATTTTACCATCACATCTGTATTGAGGCTTCTTTTACCATCACACTAACCAGTATGAAGGCTTATTTTACCATCACTTTAACCAGTATGGAGGCATTCTTTTACCATCACATTAACCAGGAGGGAGGCTTCTTTTACCATCACACTGACCAGTAGTGAGGCTTCTTTTACCATCACTAACCAGTAGGGAGGCTTGTTTTTCCATCACACTAACCATTATGAAGACTTCTTTTACCATCACACTAACCAGTATGAAGGCTTATTTTACCATCACTTTAACCAGTATGGAGGCATTCTTTTACCATCACACTAACCAGTAGTGAAGCTTCTTTTACCATCATGCTAACCAGTAGGAAGGCTTCTTTTACCATCACATTAACCAGTAGTGAGGCTTCTTTTACCATCACATTAACCAGGAGGGATGCTTCTTTTACCATCACACTGACCAGTATGAGGCTTGTTTTACCATCACACTAACCAGTTGGGAGGCTTGTTTTACCATCACACTAACCAGTAATGAGGCTTCTTTTACCATCACACTAACCAGTATGGAGGCTTCTTTTGCCATCACACTTACCAGTAGTGAGGCTTCTTATGTCATCACATTACCCATTAGTGAGGCTTGTTTACAATCACACTAACCTGTGAAATGGCCCTCTAAATCAAATTGTGGGATATGGTGGCCCTTTTCAGTTTGCCTGAATCATTTGTGCAGTTTAATCTCTGTCAGGCGAAATTAGGCTTGTAGAGGAAACCACTGGTCAGAAATTACATGATTTGTCTTCATTCTGATGGCCTGCGGTTTAAACGGGCGTTTCGCCCGAGGTACATTTCCGTTGGCGTCAGCGGCCATTTCGAGGCGACTTTCGTGTGAGGCCGTTTCCATGCAGAAGAGTCCGCCTACAGGTCGTAGTAGTTCACAATTCCCTGACTCGATAGCAACGACACGCGCCTGTTAAACACGCGCCCGATGCCAGCGTTCTGCATAGGCAGCGCAATATGCACTTCATTTGGCTGAACAACAGCAGGCGTATTGACCGTTCATAACAGGACATCTAACTGACGTATAATAGCCTATGTAAATAGGTGTATGTGAGTCGGTTGCCTCCTTGATGTTGACTACAGAATCACGTCGTTTTCGTGAAAGTGTCGTTAAATCTAATTTTAGCGATTCATTAAGCTTTCATATATTTGGTTTGTTACCATAGGACGATTGTATGGAAGGAATACTGCGTCCTAAAGACGCAAGTTTACACTGTCGGCAAAAAGGTAGGAGGTTTTTGTTATTTCAATGTGTTTATTAATTATAAATCAGTTTTAGCCCGAGATTATCGAATAAAACAGGGTATTACTGCGTGAACCCATGTAACTTGCTCTACGGAGACACAGTGACATAGGCCTAGGCTACGTTTGAACACCCGAGCAATTAATCCGAATTAGCACCGACAATTGCGTTATGATTTTCCATTCAAATCGCCGATTCATCACTCACTGATACGATCGGGAACGCTATTGCTATAAAATATTATGGTCAGTAAATTAGTTGTAACCGTCAGAATGACAGCTGATTATTTCTCGATCCATTGACATCGCAATTAAATTCCTACGAAGCAGTCCAGAGGATTTTCGTTGCAATCATAAGTGCTGGGGTTATAGACCAGTATAATTTATTGTTTTATTTGTTTACTGGGGTTTAGTGAGGGGACAGACCAGTAGGCCTATCGATCAATACCATGACAATATGCCACACTACACCGCGTCTCTGAAACGACCTCCCCTCTGAATCCCCCAAATTCGCAGTTCTCCAAAAAATATGTATACTGCATGCCGCTCACCCTCCATCATCTGCCTCAGGTTCTTCTATCACTCAACATGTCTTTCCATTCCAAATTAAAGTCCCACCTCCAAGAATTCCTACCATAATCCATCCAATCCCCGGATCCTTCCGACTCTTTATTGGCTTCAACGAAACCGGCTGCAGCAGCTCCTGCCTCGTCCCTCTGGCCACCGGACTCGGATCTTCAACGGATATAGCCTATAGGCCTATCTCTGGACAACCCCTCTGACACGACGCAGCGATCGTGAATAAGTTGGCCAGTGTCACGTGCTTAGCTTTTAAGCGGTGCTTAAGAATTTGAGTTACGATTCCGCAGAACGTTAAAGGCATTGAGCAATAGTATATAGCCTATACCAATTACAGTCGACGCCCCTTTAAGTAGGCCTACATAACGGATAAATGCATAATTCGCTTATGTGTATAGAAGCTGGCCGGTCCCGTTTTTTTAATCAATCAATCAATCAATCAATCAATCAATCAATCAATCAATCAATCAATCAACTAAGGATTTATGAAGCGCCTCTGAATATATTTTCCTTGAAGAGGCGCTCCCAGCCCAATCCCAACGAAAGAGAAGAGTCTTTAGCTCAGAGAATACTATTAGGCTTATTGGGTAGTTTAATGAAGGACAACTCCGAGTATGTGCATGTCGCATATGGGCATAACTCGGTTATGTACATAGCCCGGATGATAGCCGAATACAGGCCCGTTATGCATTGCTCTGTGTGATCAACGCCGCTTAATTGCATAGGCAGCTTAGAACATTCTGGCCGCCTGACAGTTCGCACGTCGACAGCAAAATAATGACTTCGGCTGTCCAGTAGTCAGCTTTATAACTGCACTGTGTACCATATCAACAGGTGACGTGGTCGACATTCCGGAGTGAGCAAACCGTATCATATATATACATTCCGTTTAGTATCTGTCACTCACACGTTTCCTGTAGTTTGCATGACACTCGTTTTAATTGTAAAAACGTAAAACGACTGGACGCGTCTTTAAGACTTTAACGTTAGTGGGAGAGAATAGGCCTAAAGGTGCTTAGGCCCTAACGCCTGAATTTTTACGTAAGGCATTATAGTATTAGGCTCCCTCCCTCTCTGTTATTAAATATCATCTAGTACATTAAGCCAATTTTATGCAGCATATGTGAACTTCTCTTATGTGCATAAGTCGGTTAAGTGCACAGATTCAAGGCAATCCCGAGGCTAAGCACTTAAGCGGCGTCGACTGTAGGCCTATAGGGCCTATAGGCCTACCATATTATCAGATCTACAATATATATACCAATAATATACCATATGATCAGATTAAGTGATCATTCGCGTCGCGTTATGCACAGTTGGCGCGAAACAAAGTCTGCCCTTATAGGACACATATTCCGATATGGAACACCATGGAAATGCTGGCATGGCGAGTGTTTGGCGTTGTATCCTTGTAAACCTGTTGCGTTGATTTTAGCCTCTGATAACAACGGACATTGAGGATAACGGTGACGATAATCAAGTGACCGCAGCCTTCCATTGAAACGACGACCATCTTGCCACCTGCTTCATCGGATCACACTCCCTCCCTCCTATGGGCAACGGCAACGCCAAACCCTCCAACAATGAACCCAACTACAACCACGACGAATGGGACACGGCCCGCTCAGCTGGGGGCCGCCAGTCCCGACACAATTCAGCCGACGAACGCCGAGTGAACCCATCGTCGCCTCGTGCGTCCCCACGGCGCTCCTTGTCCGCCCGCAAGGAGTCGCCAGCGCCGTCGACCGTGCCTACGTTGTCCCGAGAGAGCACCGCCAGTCTCGGCCAGCGAATAGCACGCCACGCCAAGCAGCAAGATGCACTCGACGGACCAGAATATGACGACACGGAAGGATACGAGAACCAGAAGTTTCAACAGCGGTCGACGAAAGTCGCAGATCGCTTTCGGGAAGACGACATGGCGTCCGAAGAAATGGAACCGGAAGATGAAGAATGGCAGCCTCAGTATGGTGGTCAGAATCACCGCCAGAGGGAAGTCCCTCGTCGGGACCCTGTTGCAGGACAACGTCGCAAGGGGGTCACTTTCGACGATGCCCTTACACAAAGCATCGAAGATACCAGAGTTAAACTCCCTCCTCTCGTAAACAACACCCGATCTACGAATGGAAAAAGATTTCCGACCGATCAGTTCCAAACGCCGTCGGCCGCCAGAATATCTCGTTCAATCTCAGACAGAGAATTTCGAACGGTGACGGAAGCAGACGTACGAGATAAACTGATGAATAATGGTCGTCTTCAAACACGATTTGCTGAACCTCAGAATCCAAGAAACTCCCAGTGGGCCATGGACGATGACAACGCCAGCAACTACAGCAGCAGTACAGCATCCCTGGCCAGCCGACCGAGTCGAATACCTCAGAGAACAACAACGGCCCCAAGACGCGCACCTGCACCTGTTCTTCCTCCTCTAGATTCCGACACTCTGTCAACCAATGGGCAGCTCAACTCCTCACGGCCCATCAGACGTCCAATTCCTAACATGAACACAATTCCAATTGAGGCAAACTTCTACCATCTCTATCATCATGGAATACCAAAAAAGTCGAAAAGAACACAGCAACGCCAGTGGTAGCAGTCATGTTTTCCAAGCACTGGAGAAAGAGAGTAGTAGTGGAATAACAACGAACTAAACAAAACTGCGTGGGGAACATTCTGAACTTCAGACAATGGCCACCAATTATTTGGGTGTCCTAAATTGCGGAGTTTGTTATCGACTGTTAAATGCTCACATCTAATCTTCTCATAACTTCTACGGCACCATCACAATAATTCAGTTTTGAATTCCTTTCCAGCTAATCTAATCTCTTTCATCTGTAACCCAGCCTTTCCTTTGCTCATACAACACACCAATAGCAAACTTCTGAAGACAAGAAGCTGATAGCAATCCTTTTGTTGCGTTCATTAACTTTTGTTCCTGTTAAATGCTCACTTAATACATTATCAATACATACCTATGACTGATTAGTTCCTCTGAAAGTGGTGCTATATAAATTTGATAACAATACATACAATTACAATACATACATAAGCCCACACTTAGTTGAAAGCATCTATTTTGCCCAAGGAGATGGAGACAAGCCCTGAAGTGGACAGCACAACATAAATACAGTAGATCCATTGATTTTTAAAAGCATCTGGCAGGTTTTATAAACTATGTGTAGTATTTAGTAATTTTAAGTTATTTTAGCATACTCAGTAACTTGCATAAATCCAACCCTGTAAATAGTCTCTGAAATCTGATTAAATTTGCAATTATTATTATTATTAAAATTTCAATTGTACATAACCATGGATAGTCTAGCGTCGTTAGAGCTGTTCTTAAAGACAAAATAACAGTCTAGCTATGTACATATTTAGATATTAGAAGGTGTAAATGAATATTTGTTGGGTTCCATGTATTACAGTTTGTTTTATAGTATTTTAATGACTATTTTCATTGGATTCATAACCCTGAAGACACATATTCTTTGAAACATATTGCATATTCACTGCTCAACACTCTAATGATGAGCGTGCACTAAAAGTGATTGGAAAACCAATGCAGCTCGTCATTGAAATTCTAAACCCTACACCAACTGTTCATACAAATTTCTCTCCATACTGAAATTCAATAAAATCACAAATTTCACATGCTCCACAAACTTTATAACTAGCAGGGAGAAAAATATTAAGAAAATAACAAGTGTTTTCAACATGTCAAATATTTTGTTGAAAGCTGGGTATCTGTTTCAGGGATGTTAATAAGGATTCCCAAATTGTTGATTCCAGGATGAATCCAGAGGCACAAAGAGGCAGCAAGGGCCAAGGATAAGTAGAGCAGCTGTTGGTTGACTAAAGAAACGAATTATGCACTGTGGTAACTACATTATGTAGAAGTGGAGCACTATGTCTAGTAGAACGTGCATTGACCTGCAAGCAGCATTCCTTACAACTGTGCAGCCACCAGATGGCATTGTAGCCATGCACACCGCAAATAATGGCCAAACAATTCAAGTTTATCAAAAGAATCTGCGCTGCATTAAGAAACGCACGCACTCCATTTGGACATGCGAGGAAATCCTGTAAGGAAAAGTTGTCATATCTGTGCCTAAACCAAAACATCCTTCAACTCCATGATGTTCCATGCCTACAAGGACTTATGCTGATAGAGTCTAACAAAGCAATTACCTTACCTTTTCTTCAGCTGAATCAGAGCATATATATAGCACCCGTCTGTATGTGAATGCAGCAAATGTCTGTGGCAAGCCAACATGCATAAAGAATCAAGACGTTCACGTGCCATGTGCAAAGGCTGGAGATTGAAGTTTGCCAGTCATGCATGAACGTTAGCTCCTGTGAAATGCCAGCAACAAGCAGTCTACATGTTTTATTTATTTCTTAGTTTTATTTATTAGTATTTATATGGCATCATTACTTCTAAAAGCAAGCATCAATTGACAGCACTCAGTAACTACCTGTAGGACCTGCACAGAATGTATCTGCAATGCTTGAACCTGTAGACTTAGCTCACAAGGCGAGTGCCATGATCTTACACTAGTTAAATCTGATACTTAAAAATTACATCCTGAACTGAAATAAGTGCAGCAGTGGGTGAGAAACAAAACAAAGAATTCGATCTGAATTGGTATAAAGCACAAAGAGGTCTCTTGGGTTTCAGTTACTGGTAACTTGAGAATTCACGCACAGCAGATTGACTTTGCTAATCAGTAGGGCTGTATCGAATAGGTTATTATCACTAATCGGCAGAATACGAATATATTGGACCAACTAACTATTTGGCCGAAAACGAATAGTGAACAAAATAGGTCTACCGACAACATTCAAAAATACGTTAACGTTCACTCACTGTACACAAAGAATGAGACTACAGACACTGCGATACCGCAGTCCAGGCAGTAGGCAAGGCATGGCTGCAACCACAGCATATATTATGTTAATGAGTTACTTCAGTCCACTCGCTATAGCAGCCACATATGCAGAAACAGATGTCACGTGACCACTACTCGCATTCGGTCCGACCGCTACTATTCGGCCGAAGCATCAATTACCAAATAGCTATTTGGCCCACTATTCAGCCCCGAATCGAATGTTCGGTACAGCCCTACTAATCAGTACCACAAATTCAAGGAAATGCTGTTAAGACATTCAGCAATAAATTCACACACCATGTATTTGGACACATTTCAGTTGTTTATGTCACAGACCAGACTGAAAAAGCAAGTTGTAAAGTAACAAGATATTATATCCAGACAGACAGAGCAACACTGGGACAAACTAACAAAATGATTCCAAGCCTAAGTTTGTTAGTGTAATAAATATTTGACCCAACCATTTGCCTGCAATTCCAAATGACAAAGACCGGAATTTGTCCACATGAAAGGCAAGCCCAGTGGACAGTCGTAGTCCAATGACTTCTTCCCAGATCTGCACGACCATTAATTATCATTTGAATCATGTAATGACTCCAGGTACAAACTCGAAAAGCAAACTAAACAGTGCCGTTTTCTCTTTTAACAGAGGCAATTTGTTATCGTCAATTCTATGCAACAAAGCTGGATTCCAATGTCAAAGAAATGAAGGATCAGTTGACCCGACCCAACCACACTTGACCTGACCCAGCCACACTTGACAACACAGTCAAACCTTGATGACATCATACAAGCGAGATCAGCAAAACTAAAATTAAGCAGAGAGGTCAATACGTGGAGAAATGTAGTTTTGATAAATATCACAATATCTGTCTTAACGGAAGCAGAATGACTTGAAGAAATGCAATATGACTTCCACCAAGGCGACTGTTAAAAGGCGACCCTTCAAAATCCTTCAAGTTACGATAGGTTATGAAGGGAGTGCATCCACATCATGTATGCATCTACAATGCTAACTCAGAACCTCCATACAACGCGGTCTTTGGGAACCACATCGACTATCACATACTGGTAGGATTGCTTGTTAATGAGGTCATGTAAAGCTGAAATCAATTTGGGATCAAAGTTCCTGATGCACTACATGCATATCACATAAGGCGATTCTGGTGCATGCTTGCTGCTGGGCCCCTGCTTCCTGGGGTCGGTGGATCTTCTCAGCTAATCAAGCCCAACATCCATCCTCACTAGCATGGTTGCGATGCTTGACAAAGAAGTCTATTATTTATTAGTATACATTTATTAAGCATCACTATATAATGACCAAGCATCAATCGATGGTATTGAGCAATTCTGAGTAGAGGACTTGCTCAAGTTCTCTACACAGTAACCATCTCAGGGGAGGCTCAAACACCTACTCTTCTCATTACAAGGCGAGCACTACTCAATCAGCTACCGTGTCCCACGTCCAAGTCCACAAGACAAAGCTCTCCTTGCACAGCCGTCATCACCCCCAGCAAGAGATTACCATGACACAAAAGGTATGGTGGCAAGATGCCATAGTTTAAAACTTTTGCTCGACCCATCAGATGGTTCTACACCCTGACACAAATCATCTATTACTGCAGATAGTGAAGCCTCTGCTAAAAGATTTCCACTGATAAGCATATATTTTCACAGATATATTCAAACAAAACATAAAACGCTTCAAATCCAATAAACACAGAAGATTAACAGTAAATTGTTCCTTAAACCGACATTTAATAAACTTTCTTAAAGCGGAGTTTTCACAGGTACAAAACCACCCAAAATCTTTCACAGATTCCTAAATGCGATGCTTTCTTCTCAGCTGCACACGATAACAAGCTGCAGAAGCGTGATACGCTAAAACAAAACTCAGCTTCCACAGATGTGCAATTCAGGCTCTGATATTAAGATGAGTTTAATCTTGGCTGAAAAACTGCTTTAGTCTTCGAGTGTGCTTTCAAGTGAGCAGTGTATCACTCGGTTCAGAATAGCACAAGCGCGAGTCAGAAGCAACTTCTTTCTTCAGTAGAGGTCTCTGGTCTATTCTGGCAGAGAAGAATGAGAGATAATTTCTATATTCTATCAAATGAAGCATTACTACGAACAATGAGGGGATTTAGGAAGAGTCCCGCGACAAAGACATTTCAAAATTAATCCTTCTGAAACATCATTTTCACACCTGGAAGAAAACTCAGATTCAAATCTGTTAGATCAGTTAGAGATTAATGTACTGCACCCAATTAAGACACGTAAAGGGCATCAGAAAATACTTTGCAGGATATCTTCACAAACAGTTAACAGCATCCTGCACATGGTTCCTAAAAACTTATTCACTTCTTGTATGTATCTACCAGGTATATGTGTATTTGCAAATAGACGCATGAATGAGTGCACACCCTTGTCAGTACCTCTTAGAAGTTTTTGAAACCTAACCAAGAAAAGAAGTTTATTTCAATTTTGGTGCTGTGGATAGTTTGACTTGAACATGAACAATTCAGTGATCAAGATCAGTAGTGAAGGATTTTAAACACTGGTCCGTACCCAAATACACCAGAAACTCGTTATAATGCGGTCTTTGAGAGCCAAAAAATTAAGCACCTTATAACAAGACCATGTTATAATGAAATTAATTTCTGTGACTGAACTAAATTTGGGGTCCATGTTCCAAGCTGTTATAACAGCATGCGTGCTACAGTGAAGCATGTTATAGGGAGTTCTTGGTGTACCTCTAATTAACCAACTTCAAGAGATTCGTTTGCAAGGATTTAGTAAGCACAGAATACAGTGTTGTTATTGTGACAGGAAAAGTTCAGACTGAAATAGTGTCATGTTATTCAATAATCTCAGAGTAGATGAGGAAAACTGAAGAAGTTGTCATTAAATATTGCTGTATTTGAAAAATTCATCATCACCTCGATGCTAAATTTCTGCACAAGATTTTCAAAGGTGTCGCACTGAAAGCCAGTTGCTTAAATATATGCTAAGCAGAAAAATGTTTGATTGCTTATAAACTGTTTGGTGAAATAACTAGAATGTAACAACTATTTTGATTGCCTATGGAACCTTGCAGCAGAATTCGCAAAGGAATATACAAAACAAGAGCCATTCTAGAAAAAGAAGTCCTTTACACGAACTCCAAAATGCAGCGATGGGCACATAGCGTTAGCGACTTTATTTTCTTAACCTCACATATGAGGGTGTGTGGCCAGTCCTCTCCTCTATTTGTTTATAACAGAGTTAACTGGAACGCTAGTGGAACAACTCTTGGAATATTTGTCTACCCTGCCAGGGCTAGAACCCCTGACCTCCAGGTTGACTGCCCAGCTAACCACAATAATATTGTAATGTAGCAAACATTTATATAGCCTCCAATTTTAGGTAACTAGAAAATGTGTTGAGATGAACCAACTGAAATAGAACGTATATTTAACAATTTAACGACAAGCGTGCACTAAAATATATGGAAAACTAATCCCTCTCATTGTTAAAGGGTCAAGGAAGATTGTTCCAAGAGGACGGTCCAATGCACAATAAAGCTCGCATCGATTTGCGGAAGTGATCAGCAACCGGGTTAGCTCATACAACTGGACCACAACTCTTTGATGCAGGCCATCGCATATCATCAATTCCAATTTACCATTGTATTCTACAAAAATTCTCGGCAATTCTGTGTTTCAACTAGATGTAACATTTTATTCAGAGCAAATCTGTCTTCATTAAAATATGAGAATTAGAGAGAAAACGTGTTGGGCATAGATTTCAAATCGCAACACGAAAATTTCACTTAAACTTTGACTAATTTGACGATTGAATGGACTTAAATTTAAAGATCAAACTGAAAGCAGGCAAAACATGTTCTCGTTCAAAATCATCTTCTTTACAATGACTAAATATCATGCATCACTGCCTCAAGTTGTTACAATAACAAGCAAATCATCAAAACCTGCAGGTGGTTTGTGTGGCCCTTATGCAAAAATAAACCAAACTGTACAGTGTGTACACTTGTTTGGCTATTTCATACCCAAAACTGTATAGTTCACTGGCAGAGGTCATCACATACTGCCTCGCACATGCCTCAAGACAGCCACACGCTAGCCCTACAGATTTTCGCCACAAGTCACATCTCGCTGCTTCACAAACCCAATACTCTGAGTCTTTCTCCAGGAAGTTATTCAGCGAATGGCCTTGGTTTGCCGGAATAATTTTGTTAACCCGAACAGGAAATGAACTTTGAACCCCAGAAAGCAGGTCAATCGTGAAATCATTTCACAACGCCACAAGAATCATTTAAGGTCAAGGACAGAAATCGACAGAACTTCGTGTATCATCTTGTTGTGTCTTGCAACTTCGTCTGGACTGAGCATGACTCGAGTTGCCGTGGGTAGCGGACGTTACTAGGCAACGACTTTCAGGATCTTGCCAATGGCAATGGTCTTTCCTGACAACAACAGACAGTAACATGAAAACAATTCAATGAAAATTATAAATGAGAGTAAACAAATGTATTTATTAATAATACATCGTTAGAAAATTGAGGCTTGGAAACCATAGTTACACTTCAAAGTTAACACTTTGCCATTGTTTTACATCAAAGTATGATCAAAAAGCAAACATTTTAAAATTACAGTACCATACATATTATAGTCAAACAATTAGATTTAAGCAATTCGCAAAACAATCACCAAGAAACAATATAGCGACAACATTTGCATGCTTTCAAATAGCGAGTACACAGGTAGGATCCAAGTGACTCTTTAGGGCTGATCACAGACAAATAAAGACTGATTGCACAGTAAACTACCTTTCACACTTTCACTTCAACGAAGAATTTAAACAGCGAATGCAGTGCAATGCCAACAAAATCTGTTACATTAGTGCAGAGGAAAACTTTTAAGCCTGGCAACAGGGAACCATAATCTGAGCAAAAGAGAAGGTTTCATCCCACAGAAAAGTATAGTTTCCACTACTGGAGAGTTGTAAATATGAGGGATAAAAATTTGAAGTGAAACTGAAGAAGAAAATGAACTTTCAACCACAGAAAGCACGTTAATCATGAAATGGTCAGGCATCACCACAAAATCGATGTCTTTGTTCCAAATACGAGAAAAAACAACTAAAATATAAATAAGTAAGGTGGTGGCTTAAAGAATGCTCACAGTTTAAAGAAAATGTTTACCAAAGACAGGACACTTGAACATTTACACAGTACAATCAACAAAGATAGTCCTATACATTTGGGGTCAATTAAAATGTAAGGGTAATATTCGATTATTTCAGAGGTGTCCACCTTTTTCACATCACCAATTTTCTGGGGCTTTAGGGGCCAAAGCAACAAGTTTTATCATTAATCAAACTAGTGTAAACACATACCAGTATTACTGAACAATAATTTCATTCCAACACCTTAAGATCATTTTCCACGTATCACGTCTTTGCCGAAGTCGTCTTGGTGCCAAATATATCTTTTGCAGTGTTTGCTTATATATAATTAAAAACAAGACCACAGCAACCCAATAACACAACATCTGTTTTGAACATCCGACTTGCATTGTACTCATTGTACGTCAACCTCTGATTTCATTATTACCAACCCTGAAATGACGGAGGGCTGAACAGGTAGTTGGTCACATGGTGCTAACCATTAACCAAGCTCTGTGATGCTAGTTTTAATGACTGGTCCAAAATCTAACCTGTTAGTTTTATTTCCAATCATAGAGATATAACAGAACTGTATATTTAGACTTTTAAAACAGTTTAAAATATTGCATCGGTTTTTCCTACTGACAATGTGCCACTTTTTTCACTAATGTTTGCCTTGCTGCTGTAAACTGTGGGCGTTTGTCTCACCCTAATAAAAGATACTTACTTACTCAACTTCACTACATCTGTATTTGTTGTATCAAGCACATCAAGCAGCAACCAATCATCTTGAGAAGTTGGTAAAGAGGATTAGGACAACGCCTGACCTTCATCTCTCAGGGTAAATCGTCCCATCTGTGGAAAATCTTTGAAAGGCTCTACGCAGATCATTCCTCCGAGAACTTCAAGCCGAACGATGGCAATCTGGTCCTGTTTGACAAATCGTGGCCGCGTCTTGCTCTTCTCGTTTGTCTTTTTATCGATGAGGCAGATCAAGGCCTGGACACAATAAACAATTAACAAATATTGGGTTCAATTAACAATAAGGCCTGGACACAATAAACAAATATTGGGTTCAATTAACAACAAGGCCTGGACACAATAAACAAATATTTCGTTCAATTAACAACAAGGCCTGGACACAATAAACAAATATTGGGTTCAATTAACAACAAGGCCTGGACACAATAAACAAATATTGGGTTCAATTAACAACAGACCAAGGCCTAGACATCACAAAACAATACAATACCATTCACAACTAAAGCCTGAAATGATGAATGAAGGAATGAACCAAAAAGAAGTTAGAAGAAACAAGTAAAAGTCAAAAGGGTAATCCTAAAATGTTTTCATGGAACAGCAGAGATACAACATTATCTGCAACTTTACATTAGCCTTCTCTATTGTTTCACTTTGCAAACAACTGAAGAATCAACTTTTGCAAGCTACTACCAGAATTCTTTAATTGTTGTGATAAATAGGTTGGAATAATATTAATAACAATGGAAATATGCAACTGTGATATAAGTACTTTATACAAAACTGTAATTTAAGTACTCAATCATTGAGCTCTTTTGTCTTTTAAAGAAACTGGCCTCACTCAAGCATAAGAATAATGAACTGAACCAAATGAGAATAAGTGTTGAACCCCTCAATGAATATTGCCTTACAAACAATAATTGTCTGTTCTAACTGATCGAATATCTATTCGGATTTCAAATCTACTCAACACATGTACATACAAAACAGTCACCTCCTCTTGTAACAGGTACAACAATGCACTCACCTTAATATTCACCTCCTCAGCACACGTGTGCACATGCATAACTGCGCTATATCCGGCACAGATGATGGACTTGTGCTCCAAGATGACAATCTGTCAACAGGTTGATACAACAATGTTCTGCATGTCATTAAATTCATATTACACTTTTCACAAGAAATTACTTAGAGATGCACATGCAACAACTAAGAGCCTTTCATTGTGGCTCTGGCCAAAGAATTTTGAGCCACAGGTAGCTTGTCCAGATCTTTCTTACCGATGCAGATCACTCGGTCAAAACTCATACCATAATCCATTGGATAAGGTTTGGTAAAGTCAGAAACAAAACTCTTTAATGAGAGTGTACTAAAATGCATGGAAAACTAATCCCTCTCGTTGTAAAAGAATTAAATAGCCATGCCACATCCCTTCTTGGTCAGACTTCTCTGTTGTCAAACGTGTTCTATTCATCCACCAAATCCAAAACAATAAATTATATTGTTCATCGAATATTTTAAAGGGTCGTGAAACAAACATTCGGAGATTTCAGGATTTGAAGACCGTGACAGCGATAAACTTCATGATGCCTCCTGAACCATGTGACCATTTGTAGAGAAACATAAGCTAATTTTTAGCAGCTTCTCTGTAGTCAAATATTTTTTATTCATCAGCAAAGTCCAAAACCTAAAATTATATCATGCAGCCACTGTTGTAAGGAATCAAAATCTCAAAACGAATCAAATACGTTTGACTATTTGGAATTTGAAGTCAGTGGCAGTGACAAATGTTTTCAGGGCCAATGTCATTCATTGATTAGAGAGAATATAAACTCATTTTTCGGCTAAATTCATTAATATTTTTAGCTCTTCACCTGTTGCAAAAAGTTTGCTATATGAGTAGCTACTGGCTACATATAACATGGATTAATTTAATAATGCTGAATTTTATTTGTTTTTAATGTTTAATATAGTCATCAACTTTTTCATACCAGATTATTGTCGAGGAATACATACGAATTAAATTAGATATAGTACATTTCATGTGCTTACAGTGCAAAGGTGCTATTGTCCCATTGCCGATAACACCTTTTCATTCTAAGCACACAATTTATATTACTGAAGATTTTAAGTGTTTGCATTCGTATCAACTAATAATGGTCAAATTCATCAAAAACAACGCAAGTTAAGGTAGTTTAAAAATGTATCTTGAGGAGGATCAAGAGTCATCTTTCAGCAGCAGCAGCCAGCACATTTCAGCTGCAGCATCATCTGACTTGGAATGACTAAATCAGATGGTGTGAGGACAGACATTTTACCTGTGCATCAAAGACTTTTGCCGTATGGCAGAGGTTGTCATTCGAGCAGAGAATGAATCCTGGCGACACATCCTAGCGAGAAACACAAAATCATCAATGCAACACCAAAAAGTACAACACATAACACAGCAGCTTCACAAATACAGCAAAGAAATGATAATGCCGTCACCTTCTGGCTACTATTTCTTCGCAGCTGGCTGCTTTAGATACAACATTGGAAAGTTAAATTTTACAGTATTCATTCATTTAAGGAACATTTATATAGCGACCCTTCAAGGCTGTCTACTCAGGAGCGCTCCGACAGTAACTTTTGACAGTAATGTGCTATGGTTGAAAATGTCTTTGCAGCATAAAGCATATTTGGTCTTCATTTGTAAAAGTTCAACAATACAGCAACTTATTATAGCAAAATGGCATCCGCACCACTTTTGACTGCACAGCATGTTTGCTAACTCTTAAAACGCACTTGTTTAGATTTGTTAGGTACAGCAAAACTTCGGTATATTGAACCTCAAGGGACCATCATCAACAGTTTGATATATCTGAGGTTGGAAATAAGCAAGATATGATGCTAGGCTCTGTCCGACTCGATGCATGTAATGTAAATCTAAAAAATTTCAGAGCGCCACACAAAAGCCAAATCAGAGAGACCACCTAATTCACCATGAACTGAAGCCGTCATAAACTTGTAATACATGTACCGCAAGTCCGTTTTGCGTGATAATTATGCCTCGGCATTAAAAAAATAAGTGACACATGTAGAAGTTAACAACATACAGTATCTACATGTATATAATCCATAACAGTGAAAAGCTGAAACATTCCCGACAACAAACCTGACCTTCTTAAAAAGATGCTCAAAATAAAAATGTAGCTACAATGTGGTATAGAGTTTGCATTAGGTCAAACCTAAAGTTTGGACCTCCTTGTTCCCCGTGTCAGGACTTCACTGGCTCAATCTAGGTCGTTTGCTTCCATTGGCCCTGCTCTTTGGAATGGGCTTCCTCCGTTTGTTCGTTCTTCTATTCTCTCAGGTAGCGTCTCTTCCTCTTTTACCTTTCTTAAAACTTGCTTTTTCTCTCGGGGTCTATCGCACTGGGAGCGCTTCTGAATGGCCCTCCCGCTAGAAGCGCTTTATAAATATCCGAATACAATACAATATACAATAAAGAATACCCTGTTTCCGTGACATCCATACAATGCTGACTGCTGAATAAACTCATCAGCGCTCCCGACCCGAACCAGTGCAGTCACTGCTGAATAATAGACTTCACGCGTTTGTGAAACTGTGGAAGAGACAAACTGAGGACCTCAGGCCGCAGCTCTCAAGAAAGGTGATTCCAGCTGGTGGGTCCAACATAAGCAAAGCTTCTGGACTGAGCTGTAGCAGTATTCATACGAGGGACAGTCAGAAGGCCACTGGCAGCCGACTGAAGGATGCCAAGAATTGGGACCGAGGAGACTGAAATGCAGAAGTCCCTGAGGTATGATGGAGTATAGCCAACATGACAATTGTGCATAAGGGTCAGGATCTTAAGCAGAATATGCTGCTGGATGGGGAGCCAGTGTAAAGTATCCCGCAAATAGGCAACTATATGGCCAAACCTGTTGACACTTCCAGTTAGACAGGCAGCGGCATTCAGAACAGACTGAAGCTTAGAAATATTAGCTAGTGATAGTCCAGCAAAGACAGCATTGCCAAAGTCCACCTGGTGCAGAGAAGGGCACGAATTACCATAGTGGCAGCATGAAAAGAGAGGCAGCAGTGGATAATACGGAGCTTATGGAGGTGGTGAAAGCATAAGTGGCAGACACTGTTGACATGTTCAGTCAAGGAGAGTTTCCGGTCAAGGACATCTCCAAGACCGTGGACTGTGGAAGAGAAAAGAATGTCCGGAAACCTCTGGCTTACAGAAAACTTATCGACCTTAGCAACCATCACGCCAAATGAATTTGGTCTTAATATAGATTTTATCGGAGACAGTTGGAGAACATCCAGATATTAAAGGGCATATGTTGTTTCAAGAATCCTCTCTACCAATGAAAGAGCAACCCTCTGTGTGTCGTCTGCATCTGCATACTGATGGACAGCAACACCCATAGGAAGAAGAATCTGCCCCAGGTCAGCAGTGTATACAATGCATAGGAGAGGGGCCAGGACAGAACCTTGAGGAAGGCCAAAAGGAAGAGGACCAGGCAGAGAGTTTAGGCTAAAAAACAAGGCGTATTTCAGTTTCCAGTCTCTAATATTGCAAGGCTAAAGTTTTGATAAATGACATGCACGAATAGCCAACACACGTAAACGTCTCTCAAAAATGAAAGTAGGCCTACAAGTATATAGTATACATACATAATGTTTTCAGACAAAGGTCTGCCTACACGAACTGTAGCGCTTATTATGTGCCCAAGTTTAGCAAAGCGTGCACAAATTTTCAGTGTCATGACATTCTATATACCTGACAACTGTCACCGCATTCTCTTTCACAACACCATTATCAATTGCAGACTTTTGTAGGAAGGTTGTAATGATGACTAACAAGTAGGTTTAGCAAGGTCAGTTCTTGTAATATAGGCCATGGAGCACCCTTGCAGAGGCAATAGCAGTGAGAGATCCAGGGTTGCTTGCATAGGAGAACGGCAAATGCCAGAGAGGCACCACGTTCTACCGCTCACTATGCACCCGGCTGGCCTTAGAGGCGCTGGGATGTAGCCAAGTAGGGCATGGGGGAGCTGTCCCTCACTCCCATAGCTAAATCTGCCACTAAACAATGGGATTGTGTTCAGCATAACAAGGCTACGGTTCGATAGTGAAATCAATGTTAACATAGACTGACCCCCTCCCAGTGACCAGACATACAAGTAATCAGTCTTGTTGCTTTGCTGGAGGCTGCCAGGAAACAAAGCACTGTTAATTATTCATCACCCAGCTACAACAAGGCCAATGATATTGAGTTGCACAGCACACCTGTAACTTCGATATATCTGCAGGTTCACTGCTTGATAAGGACCGAACAAAGCATTTGATACAAGCAAGACTTCGTAATAAGCAGGTTCGATAAAACAGAGCTATATTTGTGTGTGGTTTCATTGATTGTGGCAGGGACATTTACTGCTATTCAATACAACTGGAAGTTCGAAATACCGAAGTTTTGCTGTAGTTATACATGTAGAGCACTTTTGTGCAGTCTTGTTGTCCTCGAGACCAAGGTCTTGGTCTCGAGTGCACTCGAGTTCGTTTTTAAAAGTCTTGGTCTTGGTCTTGAGACCAAAGGTATTGGTCTTGAGGTTCAAGGTCTTGGTCTTGGTCTTGAGGTTCAAAGTCTTGGTCTTGGTTTTGCAAGACCAAGACCAAGACTTTTGTCAATATGAACAATCATTAATTTTAACAAACGGTAAGAATTTAAAAAATTTATCCAATAATTACTCATACAGTTATTGCTTTAGTATAAATTTACATGGTGTGAATGAGGCTTCACTGTTGTTTTGGACAATTATTTTGACTTCCGGTTATTTACCATGGAATGATTTCAAAACAGACTCATGATTAATTTGTACATTTACATCCGGTGCTTGAAAAGATGCTTTGTGTGCTAGCGATTTCAGCACTTGTAGACCGTGTTTGTCTTGGTCAGAAAATTCTGAGCAAATTGGTTTTTATAAAATTCAACAGGCATTTGGAATAACATTTCGCATGAAGGACTTGTGTAAATACGAATTCGGAATTCTCTGCATTCTCCATTTAGAGTTGTTTTGCTTGAATAAAAGAAAAAACTCATGTTTTCGTTAAAATAACGAGTAGTCCGACTGGACAATTTTTAGTAAGGAATAGAAGTCTGGATATGACTGTGATTTTTTTGGGTCTTGGTCTCGGTCTTGGTCTTGAGGTTCAAGGTCTTGGTCTTGAGGTTCAATGTCTTGGTCTTGGTCTTGAGGCTCAAGGTCTTGGTCTTGAGGTTCAAGGTCTTGGTCTTGAGGTTTAAGGTCTTGACAACAAGACTGCTTTTGTGAGGTGCTTAAACTGCATTATATTATGTCTGGCATATAAATCAAAGAATAAACCATCAAATATAACCCAAAGAGTAAATAATTAATAGCCAAAGCCTGTGCAAAATATTCACAACTTAATACCATGCAGAGAATATAATATATATGTACCTCTTCCTCAACGTTTTTGAGTTTTAGTTTCACATTTTCACCAGGAAAGACCTGCTCCGTTTCATCGTCATCCGACCACAGTTGCATCACTTCAACTGCGCACTGCAAACGAGAAATCATCCGATCCCGGGCGATCATTTCAGGACTTTGGCCCGTGCATAAGCACGAAGCTAGATTTTGTAAACGTTTCTAAACACGTGCCACATTATAGCACTCAATTCCACCACAATACACAACTCAGTGGTTTTCAAACTTTATTTTATTGTACCACCAGGTAAAAAAAATTGAATGTTGGCATACCACCAGCAAAGGTCAGATCGAACACAACAGGCGAGCGTCAAGTCCCCTTGCAATTAGCGTACGACCGCATGTAGACAAATTTAAAAATTAATGTATAAAATTTAAACTTTTAAGAAAAAGAAGCACATGGTGGACATAGAATAGCTAATCAGAAAGATAGGCATAAACTCATAGAAAATTTTAAAAAAGAAGGCATAGTGGATGCAGAATAGTGACTTCAATAGTAAATAGCTAATCACAGAAAGATGGGCATAAACCCATAGAAAATTTTTCTGAATTTTTCGAGTACCCCTTAGCGACATGTGGCAACCATTGTTTGAAAACCGCTGAGATAACTGATAAATTTCAACACAGGAACTTAAACCTGTACATACACTATCATTACAATTTTATTCAAACACAACTGTAACTAAACAAGTGCCACTGTTTCAGAACTTGTAATTGTAATGATTGGTTTTAAAATGCAAGATCCTGTTAGCTTCTAAACAGAGATGTCTAGATATCTGTGAAAATCCTTGTGTCACTAGCAGAACTAGCGAGGTTAAAGTTTATGCTACAGTCATGGATACCTACGAAGCATCTCATAAAGACTGCAGTAACGAAATGTTAATAGAAGTCCTGGTAGGTAAAATAAAATATTGTGGTGGTAACATTGAAAACAATGTGACACAGAACAAGATGTTCAAATCCAAAAAAAATGTACCAAATACTGCCAAAAATTCCGTTATCTGACCTTGTTTGGCATTAGCGTTAGAATCTGGCCCTTGCCAATGCTTCCTGATTCAACCTTCCCTAGGATAATTGTACCCATGTCCTAAACAGAAAGAGAAATACAATACACCATACAATGCAATACGCTTGGCAGATATACTAGATCAGTTGTCATTAAATAAGGCATGGTAGGGTAATAAACCTCTACTGTAACTGCCATTGTACACAGGAGACTATAAATTATAGTCATCTTTGACAGCCATATTCAGAACTGCATTTTAGCAAGGTTGTCTTATAGTGAGGTTGTTTCCCACATGAATTTAATTTGGGATCCATGCCTCAACTGTGTTGTATCACAGTTTGCAATATAATGAAGCATTTCATAAAGAGGTCTTGGTGCATTTGCGATTAGTAAGTTAGTCTTAACTGAAAGGGTCCAGTCATAGCAGAGATTCCTGTACAGCCATACAATACAATACAAAGCCACAGTTTTTATGCACCTCTTCATTGACTAGCAAATGCACTGCAGCGTCGGACATGACAAACAATAATTAATTAGAGTAAAAGAGTCACATAGGCTACCATCACAACTGCCAACAGGACGATATGCTCTGCACTTCAACCCCGGATGAAAAGATAAACAGATAATGACCACAAGGTAGTTGAGGAGACAAACAGATAATGACCACCAAGCAGTTTAAAATATAAAAAGATAATGACCACTAAAGATTTGAAGAGATAAACAGAAAATGAACACTGAGGACTTTAAGAGATAAACAGACAATGACCACCAAGCAGCTGAAGATATAAGCAGATAATTACTAAGCAGTTGCAATATAAGCAGATAATGACCACTATGCAGTAAAAAACACAAACAGATAATGACCACTGAGGAGCTGAAGAAATAAACAGATAAAACCGCACAGGAGTCAACAAGATAAACATTTAATGACCATCAAAGAGCTGAAAACAATTCTTTGAAACAAACAAACTGCTTTGCATCCACAGCTTCCGGATATTGGAGTTGTCAATGTTGTCAACTGTTTAGGCATTTAGAATATATAAGACCATTTATTCTCACAACATTGTCTCAAGAAGAGGCATTAATTAACTGAATAAGAGGTCTATTACCTAACATACTTCATTAAATTACCTATTACCTTAATTAATTAAATATGCTATAACCTTAATTAAATAACTGAATGAACTAAATCCTTTACATCATCTGACTTTTCTTATTTTATCCCTTGCACATTTACCTTTCCTTCCATCAACTAAATTTTACCTTGGCCTTCTCCCCACAATTTCTTCTCTCAGAGAAAGACAGAAGAGATTCTAGGTTGAACACTTTAACGGCAAGCATGTGCTAAAAGTGACTGGGAAACCAATGAAACTCGTCGTTAAGTGTCAAGGATGGGAAACGAAAATCGGCAAACCTTATATCGGTCAACAATCGGTAGCCGCACTGGTCCCTCGCTCATACGACTGACGGGAGGAAGACTATCCAGATACTGTATCAAAGACGGCCCACTGTTCAAACAAAATCAACAATTACTATTAACAGAAACAAATGATTAAATAGTAGGAAAAGGTTTTCATCAACAGATTGTCATACACATCAGTGGGTATTTGCTCATACCATTTCAAGTATCATACATATGATGTGATAAATAAAAGGAGTCCAAAGTTGCATGCTACCAATTTTTGGGCATGTGAAATTCAAAGTGTTCCCCAAAATTCCACACTTCGAAATACACAATCGATCTAGGAATCCAAATTTTCTTTTATCAAGAATTTTATTTAAACACCTTTCTAAAATCATCTTTGAAATAGTCTTTTATTTAATTAGTCTTTTATTTAATTACTTTTGTGACACTTTTTCAATTAAACCTGTTTGAGAAATATAATTACACACTGTGCAAAATTCAGAATAATATAGCAATCAGCTTGAATGTAATTATTATGCATCATTGGATGGGTTTCGAGCACATGATTGACAGCCCGGATGTTACACTTAGGTGGATATCTGGGTCTCCGGGTGCCCAGTGATAGGCCTAGTGTCAAGGCACAAATGCAAGACCAACCATGGATACTTACTCATACCAGGGACAGATTTCTCGTGCACAGTCTTTAAGGTTAATACCAGTGAGGCCAGAAACAGGAATATAGAAGATGTCGGTCTTTGGATTGAAGCCGCACTTCTTTAAGTATGGCGTCAGCTTATCACGAATGTCGTTGAATCTGAACAAACAATCCAACTCATAATAAACTCCTCTTATCATAAACAAACCTTTCACAACCTTCTTTAAAAGAGCTACATATCTTATATAATATATATAATATAAAAAGAATACCATATATATATAATCATTCATTACTGAACCTAATGAAACAGACAAGCTCATAAACAAGACTTGAAAGTATGCACCGGCTTTATTTGAATTAGCATGCGCAATACAATGTGCTCTTGCATTAACCACGATTTAATGTGGAAAACTCTACTTGAGATGGGAATTCCGAAACACTTGATATGGCTATTAAGGGGACTATATGAAGATCAGATAGCGGTGATAAGAACAGAATACGGAGACACTGATAAATTCAATATTAAGAAAGGGGTGAGACAGGGATGCATTTTGTCTCCATTCCTGTTTAACTTGTACGCTGAAAGAATAATGAGAATGGCGGAAATGGAAGGGGCAAAAGAGGGAGTAAAAATTGCGGGAAGGACATTGAATAATCTTAGATATGCGGATGATACAACACTAATGGCAAAAAGAAAAGATGAGCTGATAGAATTAATAAGAAGGGTAAGGAGAGAAAGTGAAAAAGCTGGCTTATACTTCAACATAAAGAAGACAAAAGTCATGACAACAGCAGAATGGGATACTTTTGAGATTGACGGAGAAGAAATAGAGGTGGTAGAAAGCTTCACTTTCCTGGGATCATTGGTTGAAAAAGAAGGAAAATGTGATACAGAAATAAAACGAAGGATTGCGATTGGGAAAGCTGCAATGATTGGACTGGAAAAGATATGGAAGGACAAGCATGTGAGCATAGATACAAAAAAAGGCTCGTGAGAGCCCTAATCTTTCCAACGGTTCTGTATGGTTGTGAGTCGTGGACAATGACAAAGAACATGGAGAAAAAGGTCAACGCATGTGAAATGTGGATATGGAGAAAGATGTTGAGAATATCATGGACAGAGAAAAGGACGAACGAATCAATACGAGTGGAGATTGGTGTCGAGAATGAAGAGTCATTAAAACAAAAGGCGACAAGATTGAAGCTAGGATTCTTTGGTCATGTTATGCGATCTGATGGGCTAGAAAAGGAAATGATGTTGGCTTGTGGTGAGGGAAAAAAAGACGGGGTCGACCAAAGAAGAAATGGATGGATGAGATTCACGATGTAACTGGCATGAATTTGGAAGAACTAAGGGACCTGACTTCGAATAGGAAGCAATGGAGAATGTTTATCATGACGATCGCTAGAGCTCCAGGAGTTGACAGCACAAGGTGACAAGGTGAATACAATGTGCTCTTGGTAATTCTAGGTGCCAGAGTCACATGAGAAATGCAGTGTTGTGACTATCTCTAGGGGTATTTTAAATGTATCACTAGACAAACCACCATTCTCAACAGGATAAATTGCACATAGCCAGTAATGCCTGATTCTGCAGTTCCAGTGCACAAATATGGATGAAGAAAGCAAGAAACAGTCAGTGTTATCTGCAAAACAGCTCTGAACAGCAAGACATTCCTAGTAAACAAACATCTAACGAACAGGCTAAAATCTCTTCAAATGTTTAAATCCTTCCTGATGGCCTACATTTGCATATTTGCCAAGGATTTTAAAGAGGACAACGCAGAAGAAATTGGCCACTTCACCTAGCTTCATCCCATTCTACTGTGGGATCGTCCATCTTGTTAACGACAACGATCAAGTGTCGTACACCAGCAGTCTTTACCAACATGGCATGTTCGCGTGTCTGACCTCCACGTTCGAAGCCCGTCTCAAACTCACCCTTACGAGCGGATATCACCTACAACCACCACACAAAATAACCAGTTCTCAAATTCCCTCTTATAAGCAAATATCGCCTATAGCAACCAAAGAAAACCACCACTGGTCAAGTTAATCAAATCCTTCCACAGTATCCTTATCAAAATGCCCAACGAATCAATCAATGGTCCATTCAAGTAATAATAATAATCTTCATTTAATATTTTCAAACTGACAATTATGCAGCATGATTACAAATCAGTATGAACGGATGATCACAAGTTATTACAGGAGTCAAATTTTAACTGTACACGGCAGCCATGCAAGGCGCCCATCACGTCCTACATCTCATTTTCACAATCGCGCCATCTCGTGAATGATAGGCTGAGTGGACCTTGGGAGGGTTGCGGGAAGCGATCCTGCTACCTACTGCTCTTCACGCCAGTGATGTTACCACTACTCTATGGACCCCCATGACATTACAATGAAAGATCATAAATCACCGAAGAAGACAGATTGACATCTGAATGACCTAGGTCAGATGGCAATAGTAAAATGAGCAGTAGGACAGATGGGCGCTTTGCAGGCCTCCATACAGTTAAATTCAACTCCTGTTAAAATTTTAATCATCTATTACTACCGTATCATGAAATCTTACTGCATGCTTGTCAGTTTGAATTAATAAATGAAGATTATTATTATTCAAGTATTAACAAACAAAACTTATATGTCAGTCCATTGTAAAATTGACCTTACTCTTAACCTTTTATTCAGTTGTCTGTCTAAATTTCTGCTGGTCATAATGTCACTGTGTAACTTACCAGAACTGCAACGTCGGCTTGTGAGGCGCCTCCTATCATGTTAGGCACGAAGCTCTTGTGACCTGGAGCATCTAGGATTGTGAAATGTTTGCTCTCCGTTTCAAAGAAGGCCCGACCCACTTCAACCGTCTTTCCCTTGTCTCTCTCTTCCAGGTTTGTATCGAGAGCCCAGGACAAGTACCTTCAAAATCACACACATTTTGCAAATCATGTCAAGTCCACCCTTAATAAATCACACACATATAAATAACTATAACTCACACAGTTTCTTCAAAAGACAAAAACCATTAAACCAAAAATAGATCTTTTTAGCAATTGTTCATTTACAACAAGAATTAAAACAAGCATAATTTCACTGCTTGGAATTATAACCAGTAAGTCACACCATAAGCTTCTCCATAAGATGCTGTTTCCTATGAATTCTTCTTTTTCTTCTTTTTCATGCCCGTGGGCTCACTGCCCATTGTCATTGATTGCACACTTTCAATATTCAGTCCTGTCCTATGCCATCTAGTTCACCATGTACATGATGTCCTATGCCATATAGTTTAACGTGTGCACATGTCCTATACCAACTAATTCACCATGTACACGTCCTATGCCATATAGTTCAACGTATGCACTGTGCACATGTCCTATGCCATCTAGTTCACCATGTACACATGTCCTATGCCATCTAGTTCACCATGTACACATGTCCTATGTCATCTAGTTCAATGTGTGCACATGTCCTGTGCCAATCGTTATTATATACAGCAGTATAACAGTGAGTCCTTGTTGTAACCAGTGCAACCATGGCTGAGCATTACCGAAGTTTAGGACTCCGCTGAGAGGCATCTGAAGAACTAAGGCTTTTGTTGAGCAGCGAAACAATGATAAACCATTAATATATTTTGCAGTAACATAACTGAAACTCACCAACTCTCACGATTCTTTTCCTTAGCTTCTCTCTCATATTTTTCCAAGGTCCTTTTGTCAACTTGACCAGTCAAGTACCTATAAGATGACAATTAATTATTTGTATTATGCAAATGACTAGTAATTAAAACATGGCATAGTTAAAAATACCACATAAGCCCATTCACAAGGCTGCTGCAGAACTGGAGTCAATTACCTTGACCCACTTAGAGGTACAAACCTAGATGAGAAACTGGTAACCCAGGCATAAACCTAAATGAAATCAGTTAACTGCACACCCATGTGAGATAAAATTCATCAAAGAGATTTGACCTTAAATCCAAAGGTCAACTCTAAAAACACATCACAACAACCAAAGCTGTACGCAAACTCACTTCAAAATACCTACCAGTAATGATGAGTACTCATTATGCATAATTAGTCCACTATCACAAAAGAATTTTCAGCACTCGTTTAGGGGAAGCCAATACCCTACAGCAGTGTTCAGAGTTGGCAACCCATTGCACGACATTGAGGTGCTTTGTTACAGAACTTTTAGGAAACAGACTGCTACTCTTGTAGCTTTAGTCTTAAGCCCAGAATACAATTCAACTCATGGACCAACTTTAAAAACTGTCATTAGCAAATGAACGCAGTCTATCTGTATACACATATGCATTTGTATGTGTGCATATATTTGTGCACATCAGTATGTACATGTCTAAAATGTGTGAACCAGAACCCCAACAACCGTGCAATGTTGGAAGAACCTTTCTCAAAACACAAGGCAAACAGAAGATTAAAATCTGCTTTGAGCTGGACATGTACCTCTGTGTTCGTTTCTTGCATTCAAAGCTTCTACACAGCGTATTTTTTTTGGTGCTTAATCGCTGAACAGCAACATGTTTACCGAGTTCAAGAACTCTGTGTAACAAATATGTTCTCATCTTTCTCATTTGGATTATCCACCACAGACTCTATTTCAGCAGACTGACTTTCCAGGTACTGAGCTGACTTTTAGTGCACCATCAGTTGATACCTCTGCATCTGACACCAGTTGGCACTACAGAAATTGTTAATTGCAATCACACAGTGCTTACAAAGCAAACCAATTGAACAAATTCACTCACATAATATGACCACCAATGGTAGACTTGCCAGCATCTGAAATATTCAAAATACCATAAAACAATGTTGTATGACATAACTGCAATAAATAAAACAGTTTTTTAAATTCATTAATATCAAGAATTTGAAATGGTTACAATTCAATAACACAATTTAACAATAGTCTTAAAGATACAAAACATAACATCTCTTTATTCAACAAATGGGAACAAAACAAAATAAAAATAAATTCTGTCAAAGCCATCCCATCAATGCTTGTCAAAAGTCAACTCATTCAGTGGACAGCTGAGAGAACTGACCGACGTGTCCAATGAAAACGATGTTGAGATGGTCCTTTCGTCGTGCTGCCAAATTCTGCACCTTGGGCTGTTTCTTGGGCTTGCTGGAAGCAGTTGCTGAGCAGGCAGCGTCGGGATCATTGTCTCCGAAGCCTCCTCCCTCGTCAAAGGTGCTGCTATTCTGTGAAGCTTTGTCTGACCACTCATCTGATGAACAAAAGAAACAGATGCCACTGTCAATAGGCTGTGCTGGGAATGCCATTACATAGTTGTTAACCCTTAAACCGCCGCATACTAGGTGGGGTTAATGCACCCCGGACGCCAAATACTTTTTTGTTGCAATATACTTTGAAACGTCACAACTCACTGAGAAACAGTGAAAGTTTCACTCAAACCGTGAGATTTATTGAAAAATTGTCTATGTTACGTCACCTAAAAATCTATTCTAGCAGTGTCTACATGTAGTCAACTATAATGCAGTTCAGTAGTCCCTGCAAGTGTGATAGTTTTCAAAGCAAGGTGATATGCACAATGCTGAGCCACCATCACAACCAGCACAAAAGTATTTGGTTTCCACGCGTTTACAAGACTGTCCTTTCACCCATCGCTTCCCTTGTCCTCGGTGAGATTTACAGACAACACAGTCACGTCTCGGATTTTTCTTGCTTGCAGTTGGTGGGATTGGGGCTGGCCAGTGCTTGGATTCGTGCTTGTCTTTTTACTGCTACTAGGTTCAGCTGACTTCATTGAAGAACTCGATAACTAGCACAACTGAGCATCAAACTTCTACATTGCTAATTCACGTCTGCTTACAATAAACAACTGCGACGACAACGCGAGCAAAAGAACAGTTCAGTCTGCATGCTGAATGCCAGCGTACAGTGATAGCCTGCTGGCCCAGCTGACCACGCCATAGGCCAGGCCGACGCTGCATGGGTCGTTAGGGGGCAGTACATATACATCAGTCAGCACAGACGTTTGTTACCGACTATAGGCGGTACCGGCGTTCAACAAATATGTGTCACCAGCTATAGTCGGTTCCGGCGTTCTGCTAAATTTCCTGGGGAACCGAAAGCGTTCGGTTTCGGCGGTTTAAGGGTTAATATTAAATTGTGAAAATACACAACACACACACAGATACATGATTCTGAGCGGAAATGTGAATATGAGGATATGTGAATCTTAAAGTGTGTCTAATAAATTTTGAGATACACACCCACATACATTCAAATATGTAACAACTGCCACATCAGCTGCACATTTGAGTTTGGCAATGAAGTTGCTCACAGTAAGCTGCAGTTAAAGTAATATCACTGGGCAGTTACACAACACCCTTCACAGAAAACCATCAGTGCTGCAGAGTGCCTACGCACAGTTACCAACACTTAAAGTCACGCCTAGATCTTCAGATGATCCACTTCTTAACTTTAAATTCTCCCCTTTCCTTGGAAAAGTAGACAAAATAAAACACAATCATGTAACCACTAACAGCCATGCATGTCAGTGGAGAGATAAGTTTGACAGGAAACAAAGTACTGTAAATATGAATAAATGTCTGTTTTACCCAATTTATATGCCCCCTGATTCAACCAGAATTACCTGGAGGTTCGTCATCTTCCATTGGTTCGACCTTCTCTTCCTCCTCACCTGATAAAATGCAATGCTTTTATAAATAATCAAACAAAAACCAGAAATAATATGAAGTATATGCCTGCAAAGTTTCTGTAATGCAAATAATCAGCCTTAATCACTTAAATCTTAGAACAGGTCACATTATAAACTGAGGCTGGCAGACACTGCAAACATTTCACATACAAATAAAAATTATAAATACACATTATCTTGTACTATGCCATAGCAACCGATTTATTGCCAAGATTCTTATTATTATTCCAGATTCCAGTCACAAACCTTGTTGTTCCTCCATGTTCATGCTTTCCCTGCCTTTTAATTTACCTCTACTTCATATAACCTTTTAAGGAATTTAGCTACTTCAACAAGATCTAACAAATCCCCATTTGAAACTTGGAGGCAAGCCTGAGAAAAATGTCGACAAGCTAACTATGGCAATCCATACCAAATTTCCATAAGAATCACAACAAACTACTGCAAAACCTAAGAATCAGTACCGAATGGTCCTAAACACCAAATATGCACACTACATGTATGTTTTACCATCTATTACTAGTGTATTTTCAAGCTATTATTTGTGTGATTTACAAACAACTACTTCACCGAACAATCAACATTACATTCAAAGTACAAGTCGACTGTGCCATACATATAATTTTTCTTTTGATACTTTCTGGTAATGCCCTTTGAGTTCTAGCTATGAACTTCTGAACCAGAGTATCAAGTTAGCCATGCAAGTATTAAGCCATTCTTGATACAGCAGACAACATCAAAACATAAATTCATTTTACAGCTAGTAACAAGTATAAGAAAAATTCTATATAGACTAAAATGCAAACAGGCAAACTGCAATTCAAAAGCCTATAGTCATGTATCCTGACTGGAGGTACAACATCAGTCAACGCATTGATTAATTTTTTTACACCAACTGGGTCATGTATGTTAAGGTTGTAGTGCATTTAAATTATCATATGCCCATACGAAATTATTTTCAAGTGTGGTCCTTAAAGTCAAAGTATCTCTGTCAAATGTCAAACAGCAGAACAACCTTTCCTTATGGCTTAGATGGCTAAGGAGTAGTTGACTGCATATGAAGCCCATGTTTTGAACTATGGAAGCAGAGGACTTCAGTTGGATTTCTCCAACAGAACATGAGATTTGACTACAGTTTCATGTAAGTGACTTCTGATTGATGCGTTTTATAAGTAATGGTGCTACAGATTTAAGATGAAAGGCAACTGGACAAGTGAACACAGACTGACATAGAATAACAGACACAAGTGAAACGAATTGCTGCTAGCACAGATAAATAAAATGAGAATCTGGAGTCAAAATTGTAACTGTAATTGTAATTGAACATTTATATAGCGGCACTCAAATCAGCGATGTTCTCAGCTCATATCACTGCCAAAACCGGCAAAAAGAAAGGTTTTCAAGCGTCTACGGAACTGAAGAGGAGAGAGGACAAGAAGCTCTTGGTTGTCTTAATACTTCAACAACAAGGGTGTACTAGTGGCTGGGAAAATTTAGAGCCAAATCTAAGGTTGACGGTGGGAGGGTCTGGTTGATCTCGCATGGAATGACCCAATTGTAACTGCAATTGTTATTGAACATTATTGTAGCGGCACTCAAATCAGCAACGTTCTCGGCAACGTTCTTGGCACGTATCACTGCCAAAACCGGCAAAGAGAAAGGTTTTCAAGCGTCTACGGAACTGAAGAGGAGAGAGGACAAGAAGCTCTTGGTTGTCTTAATACTTCAACAACAAGGGTGTACTAGTGGCTGGGAAACCAATGCAGCTTGTGCTTTAATTTCTCATTTTGCTGTGAACTTTCAACTCACAATAACACGACATCTTCTAACTTAAACTAGACTTCTACAGTGCTGTTACCATAACTATAGCTGTACATGCTTACTTATATACCACCTCTTCAAGAAACTTAACAGAGGTGCTCCTGCCCTGACTATACAACCGCTTGCAAAACAAAGGCATGAAAAACAGAAGAAGCTCATGTTTTAGTTTTAACCATGCATGGAAGCCAGTTCCAGAATAATTAGAGGCTGACTATGTCAAACTGTCCACGTTCCATTGTGGCAGTATGTGACAAGGAAACAAGCAGATTATTCGGTGTGGCAGAACAGATCTGCAGAGAGTTAAGGAAGACACTGAAATATATAGCTCTCTAAGGTAGGATGCAGAAAAACCAGCCAGGCAGTTACATATCTGCATAAGGATCTTATGCGACTTTACATCAGCTGGCCACCAATTAGTCGAGCTGCAATGTTTAAAATGGATTTAAGTTGATTAATCCAAGAGAAAGGGAGGCTTGTGTAAATAACATTACCATAATCCACCCATGTGCATATGAATGCATGTATCAGGATAGAATCAGCTTCTGCAGACAGCAAGTGGTGGCCTATACAGTGGATCTGGTGCACATGATAAAAGCATGTTCAACATACTGTCTCCACATGCTCAGAGAAGTTGCACATGACATCAATCTACAGAACTTTTGCTGTAAGTGAAACCATCAGAAAATAATCTGTTCGATTAAGCCCAGTCACAGCCATAGTTTGTCTGCATGACCAAGAATACAGCAAAATCCATTTAGATAATCATCCATACACTAACCACTTTAGCTACCTTTTAACCATTTACCGACAAGAGGGACTAGTCTCCCATACATTTTAGTACATTACAGTGTTAACATTGTGTTACAATTTAATATGTTATAGTTAATTAATTACAGTACTAACTAATAATTATGTAGCTACCCTCAACATTTTTCACAAGCACAGGTAACATCAACAATATAGACATGTATTTGTATGTTAACGACCAGTTATGTAATGACATGAAAACAGTACATTTGCAACATAGCAACTAGCAGTTCAGAATTCTGAATAATACAACACGCTGCATGAGGGTTTAAACTACAATCAAAGAAAATTTGTCAAAATGTCAAACTTGGTCCATTACCATTGGCTGCAGCAGCACTGCCGACATCAGTTGGAGCAGCCGGTAAAACTTCCGCTGGCTCAATTTTAGACGAAGCTGCTGTGCTGGAAGGTTGCACTGGAACAGCAGAGTCAGCTAGAAACAGACCGGAAACAGAATTGGTTAAAGCCAACCTAGCCTCTTGAACCTCTTCTCAAAGATCACCATTGTAATAGACAACCACATTAACTACTAACCACAAGACAATAGCACCAAGACTAGTCTACAACAGTAGTAGTATTTCCAGTGTTTAACAACCTCTTATGGCCATTGACACTGCCCCCCTTTTTCCAGGCTTGGGACCATCACTATCTGGCAACAGGAGACAACAGGAGACATCAGACTACAACACATACATCAATTCATTTACTCTCAATCTAAAAAAACTCTGAAAAGTGGGTATTCATCACTTAATTGCATCAGAGGGGCATCAAGAAATGCACTAGGTTGAGACATAACAGAAATTAATTGAAAAACCAATAGATAACACAAGCTTATCATCTGTCACACGGTTTTGAATCACAGTTTAAAGAAATTAACATCACACAGGGTCTGCTACCCAGCATCAGCTGATCATAAAATAGCACACAGCCTTAATGAGCACAAAACTGAACAGGTTCAGCCTGTTCTACTTTCATCAATGCAATTATTGAAAACAAATAATAAAAAAAATATTACTTTCTACTGCACAATATAATGCTTAAATCGCGATTCTCAACTACTTACCTTAGATTTGTCCCTAGAATTACCTATATAGCTCTGCAAATACTAGAAGTGAAAGTTTTCAATACAGTTTCTGGGTTTATTCCCTTTAACTACACATGAGTCCATGATTTTTCTTGTCAAAATTATTTTTTTGACAAAAATATACAAGATTCACAAACAAAATAGGTACACTAACTCAGAAAAAGTATCTGTATTTTTAATGTGGGATGTCAAACTGCTACAGATAATCAATAACATAATCTTGGACACTAAAATGATAAATTACTGGATATTAATATATCCCAATTACCCTCAAGCATTTTAAAAAGTAAAAACAAAGCTCACATGTCCCATAAGGAACACAGGAGGCATTCATTTCCTGCTCTTTGGGCCTTGAGCTAGCAATGGGAAAATTCCAAGGTTCTAGACACATACTTTCCAGTAACACCATAATATAATACTTTCAAGCATCAAGTTCATAAATATTTTAACTTTTAAAAGAAGGAATTAACAGGAATTTTATTATACCGTCCTTGTAATGCATAACAGACAGCTGTGGACCAATATAACAGAGTGGAAGATTTGAGCACATTCCCATCTAACTTCTGACTAGCAATCCAGTACGAGTCTGATTACTTGTAATGTGTACAATAATTTATATCCACACGGCTGGATAAAAAATTTGGTTAAAATAAACAACACTCTGTGTTCATTTTAGCGCTACATTTAAGATCTGGTAAATACTGGTCGAATGCCTGTCATTGCGCAAACAATTTCCATATTGCGCAGCCGTTTCATGCAACCGAAGGTAAAAACGTCCGATCTAAAGATTCTTCGTCCACTTCATTCCTCAAATTTTACAAATCTTTACGGAAACTTCAACCTACTGGACGATTCGGGTTTTGAATTGAACGACGGCGACGACCCGAACGAAGGCACGAACTCCTTAGCGAACACGTTTTGTCCTGGTACGAAAGGGGCCGCTTCCACATTCAGAGACTTCGTAGCCGTCGTTAATTCATTCATTTCTGCATCCAAGCCATTCTCGTCGACGCCGGTCTGGTCCCAGCTATCGGGGCAGTTGGTCTGAGCCATCCCGAGAACCCGATGGACTGAAATTTTGTTAAAATTATTCAGAAATGTCTGTCTCTTCCAGTTGCACGCGTGTATGACACGATATACGTAAAATGGCACCAGATTTACGGACTAGCCTATAGCAATTGTAAACTCAACGGTGATTGGTTAAAACTTTCAAGTAAGTAATCTAGTAACTTAGTAACTTCCAGTAACTCCTGTTTTAAGGTTGTCGACGTAATTTTTGCACGAGTAGGCCTACAAGTAGCAAATTCGTGGTAATCGTAAACTTAACATTCCTAAAGCTCTACTTAAAAGCTAAGCAATTACGTGTAAGAGTAAATAAAGATTTTTTATTACGTCATGAATTAACTATATATAGCGCAAGGACTACTAAACACTAAACATCAGCATGACGTTCAAACTTAGGCCTACGTGCATGTGCTCTTTTTTCTCGTAGGCCTAGGCCTACCATTGAAACATTGGTCTTGAGCTCTTTACCCTTGATCCTGTTTCCTGCTTCTTTCTCTTCCATCATTTAATTTGTTCCTCCTCTGAAAGCCATCTTGTCTAAAAAAAATTCCCTTTGTAATAGGGGCCCTCCTTGACGGGATCCAATCCCTTCTGGACCTCCCAATTGAGCTCAACTATCCGAATTGATTTTTTATTACTTTATATTCAAAGGCACTCCTTTGAGTCCTTTTTGAGTGTGGCATTATTGTGAGTTTACTCCTGGGCCTGTCAGATTTGACGTGGACTTTGGACTTATGTGTACGTTGGCCCAATTAAGTATTGTATTCTGCATTTGTTTAAGTTTATGTATTTTTTTCTCTAGTAATCTGCGATATGAAATCCAAACTGTCACTTAAATGTGCACAGGAACTGTTCAACTGTGAAATAATTGTAAAAATGATTACATTAAAAATTGGCTTAGGCGTGCGGACGTCCGCAAAGGGGAAGGAGGGGGTAAGGTCAACTGCGGACAAGGGGACGGAGGGGTCCACAGTAGGTCATATTTTGCGGACGTCCTTTATGGACGACCCCTAATAAGTTGACGAGACAAGGATAGAGCTCGTGAGTCGTGACTCATTGGAAATGAGAAGAAAAGTCAGAACGATCATTTGCAGCTGCAAAGTTATTTGCAAGTACGCAAATCAATGTCAAGGCAGTCAGTGTAGGCCTACTGCTAATGCACATGGCACACTAGCTGCCACAGAGTTGAGCCGCTCTTGGCTCATAGAAGACCGGAGGAAAGTCTTTAGACGACGGAGTCCGCTGAATGGCCGTTCAGCTTCACAAGACGTTGCTGGCACTAGCCTACTAGCAAGAGCCGCAACAGAGTTTCGAACCTGATGAAACAATCGCCTGACCAGGAACTGCGGAACGCAGTATGACAGGCTTGACAGCATGTCGTACTGAAAGTGAATTGCTGTCGAAACATAGAGTGGTCAATTTCAGGATAGCTAGCACACGTATCGTTCTCTTCTCCAGACAAGAGACATGTCTCCAACTGTTCGTACACATTGCCGCCATTGCTATGTTAAGTATTAAAGTATGCATGAATAGCCTAGAAGGTAGACAGCCAAATGCTTTCATGCTAAAAATATATTATTTCATTGCACGACCAAAAAGTGTTGGTGACTGTCACCACCACTTTTAAAAGTGGTTGTGACCGGACACCACAGTCACAATAGTAAGTTACGCCTGTGGCTTCTCGTAATCCTTCTCAAATTTCGACAATTCACATGATAATGCAACAACATTCTTCAGATGTGCCGGTACTGTGAACATTTCATACGTTTCCTCTGCCTTAGGTCTCTACATTTTCTTGGTATCAACAAATCTTTAGGCCTCTCGATTTTGGGGTAAACTTCAAAGCTGTTCCGTGGCTGTGCCATATAGGACTAATCGTTTCAAACTGTTCCGGCTTTCGGTGTCATAGCGATGACTACAATTTGACCCAGTAGGCCTACTGCTCGTCTACATGGAAGGAAATAAAATAGGCCTACATGGAACCTCCACCACAGGCCTAGGCTATCAAATGGGGGTTTTGGTAATAGTCCGCGCTTCATTGCATCGCCTACCTTCTTAATTTTGGCCACTAGGTGTCTGATATGTCTAGCTGTTTGATATGTCATCGTTTTTCTTCCCGTTCTTCTTTCGAGAGAAATAGACAGGGCAGTGCATGAGGCAGGGCAAATGTATATTTGAAAAGGTTGAGGCTATAGTTTTAAATTGAAAGAGGAGCTTAATTGAGACAGATATGGTGTGTAAGCGACATATGAGGTTCTATGAGTAGGACCCTAGGCCTAGATCGCGAGCAGATGAGAATTTGCGAAATTCTGGAAGAAGATCGTTCCAGAAACTAGGCCTATATATATAGGCCCTCTATAGGTAACAAAATCTGCGATATAATTCAAATCTTGCTTCTCCTTGAAGTAACAATAGTCTTTGAGCATTTACATGGTGGGACATTATACAAATGAGAACATCGCGTTCAATCTGAATTATTTATTTAATAATTATTTTTTCTTGTTAAAATGCAAGAATTTGTTGCTAACAGTACTGTTTGTTTTAAAACAACGCAAAGTATATTCTAGGTCCAGCTCGGTTCTGAGCAATTCTTTTGTAAAAGTCTGTGCCACTCGCTAATGCTCCTGTCTATAAATCGCTGGGACATTTTTTCACCACTCCTTACCAATGGCCAATTTTAGTTGTTCTGTTGTTGTAAATTTAGCAAGCAGATAGTCTTTTTACGTTGGAGTGCACCCCAAATAGCATAGTCTACCGGGTTTAGGTCTGAGCTATTTGGGGGCCAGATGTCTGGTTCGAGGAAGGTGACAGAGTTTTTTGTTGTGTGTGAAGGAGCTCCGACCTGGTGCAACGTCCAATTGTAGGGATTATAATCTTGCTCGCAGGGCCGCGCGCGTTAAGGCTAGTACGGGCCCGGGTGCTGTGATTACCTATAGTATATAGCCAACAGCGCGGGGCCCAATTACAATTAAGTACAATAAAAAAAATTAATGTACTTCAGAAAATGCGGCCCCTCAAACTGAGGGCCCGGGTGCTGCAGCACCCTTAGCACCCCCTTAATGCGGGCTTGCTTGCTCGAATATCAGGAATATGATCATTAACTTGTGGGCAACTAGGGTTTTGCCGCAGTAGTTCAGATGAGACTGGAGCGCCGACGTCGACGAATCTACGAAACAACGCCAATGGTTTCCTAAGTCGATGTCTGCAGAAAGCAACATGCAATAAACTAATCTGCGTTTCAGATGAGCGCCGTATTTCTCAAATTCATAACCTATAGCTTTCTATAGTCAAAGAATCAAAATGCGTGTCAACACAGTCGTAACCTAAGCAAACATTTCCTGAATAATAGTAGGCTTAACCAAGTTAACAGACATAATTAGGCCTACGTAACGGTGCTTTAAAACACAATCACTGCCAACTAGGAATCAGCTGTGGCTACATTATACTAACTTCCAACGCAGACAAGTCTCCTGCAAAGAAAATGCATCTGGAGATATTTTAATTACATACAATCAGTGATGGGCAATGGGCTAACTAAAACGTTGCTAACCTTTAGTTTAACTAAAATTTGGTTAACTAAAAAGTTGCTAACTTTTAGTTTAACTATTTTTTTTAGTTAAGGATGAAGTTTAACCTAGCCATTCTCGGCCTTAGGGTAGACTTGCAGGCTGTATAAGGCTGCAGCTTTTTGGTCCTAGTCTATACTTGACTTGGCCATGGACATAGTCATCATGCAGCTGTATACTTTTATCAGTTCTTCGAGTTCCGAGTTTATTGTATGACTTTGAGTGGCTTGGCAAGACGCTGGTAAGCACTCTGAAGACTTAAGCAACGTCGAGCATTTTTAATACTCGGACGGGTGACAGTGAGAGACCAATAAAGAATGGAGGGCTTAGTTGGTGCCAGGTGGTGCACGTCACTGACGTGGCATTCCACTACTAATTCTGCTCGATTTTGCTTAAAGTCCTTTATGTATGTATGTATGCATGAATGCATGTATGTATACATATATATGTAGCCTATATTTTTAGGTAGATAGGTAGGTAGGTGGGTGGGTAGGTAGGTGACTACATAAATAAAACATATATGTTTGAGGGCATAATAATTATGTGGCACATGGTCAGTCGATGTATACAAGTGAGATAACTGTATATGATGACATTGTATCTCATGGATATCAAACATTACCACTTGCAATGAAACATTACTTGAAGTGTCTTACTTTATAATGATACATATATCAGCATCGAATTTTATCCAAGAACAATTAATCAGAGAAAGTTTATTGACTATGAATTCTAGAAAAATATGAAAATTATAAATTCGTCGGTAACTTCAATTTTACTTTAGTAGTAGATCTGTTTGATGAAATTACTTAATCGTCGAAACGCATGCAATAGCCTTTGCTAATAAACTTCGATACGAAATTCTATACCCTGCACAGATTTTAATCAAATCCGCATCATTACGCTAGGCTACTATCATGACAAAAGGCTCTGAGAGTGGCTGGCTACAGTCTTACAGATTAGGATATTATTATTAGTACAAAAATTTTAACGCGCAAGGTCACAGAAATGCGAATCGAAGGCGCGGTTAGTCAGTTGTCAAGTGAAGAGCTGTTGGATATTCAAATTCTTGAAAGCCAATGAGAAAAGTGAGTCTTGTGGTGTTTCTTTAAAAAAGAGTTCGAACTTCGGACAAACACTGGTAGTTGGTTGCATTCCTTAGGGGTAGCAAAATGACATGCACGAGAGCCCATGACAGTGCTAGAGCGAGGCTCAACCAAAAGACCCATACCCGAAGATCGCAGACTTAGTGGCAACATGTAAGAAGTGAGCAATGGTTGGGATATACCGTTTTTAAGCGGAAGACTACTGACAGTTTCATTGGACCCCTCTTTTAAAAGAAGCTTCTTCTGAAGTCCAAAATGAATGTTGGCTAGCCGAAATCTACTCAGACCGAACCGCAAGAGCGATAGGCCCTACGTTAGAATCCAACGTACCAGTCAGTCAATCAGTCAGTCAGTCAGTCAGTCAGTCAGTCAGTCAGTCAGTCAGTCAGTCAGTCAGTCAGTCAGTCAGTCAGTCAGTCAGTCAGTCAGTCAGTCAGTCAGTCAGTCAGTCAGTCAGTCAGTCAGTCAGTCAGATGACTCTTTGAAGTGCAGACATCTATTTAAAGAGTAGCATAGTTGGAAAATCTTGGAGTCGCCTAAGAAACGTCTTGTGAAGTCGGAAAAGATATTTTTCAGGCTCGCAAGGAAAACACTTGAAAGTCGCAAAGAAACGGTCTCTTGAGTCGCAGAGGAAATATTTCAGAATCGCATAAGATATGTCTTAGAATCGCGTTTAGGAAAGGTTCTTGAGTCGCAGAGGAATCTTCAGAAGAAACATTTGGAAACGTCTTATCGTTAACTTACGGGTGACTGTATGACGTAAACCTCTGTTAAATAGATTTGCTGATAACTTTTCTCATGGAACCATAACACCAAAATCGGTTTATCAAGAGCAACTACGGCCTCTCGAGTGTTTATGCGCTGAACGGCGAAATGTCAATTCTGGAGAAAATCTCCTATTGCTCCCCGGTAGATTCGGGATATGAAAGCAATTCATAAAACATCCTCGATGTTGAGACCTTTACCTCATCATACCACCTTATCCAAAGAATTGTTCTGTTTCATATTCTTCGCCAGACAGCGCTAGCGTTCACCAACATAAAATTTATACATTCAGTTGGACCAACACGAAGTCTGGTAAAAACACAACACGTACTGCATTTGTTGAAATAAAGAATTGTTTAACTAATCTAACAAGTTGTTTCATCACAGTTCATCGTGCTGATGGTTGCTGCTGCTGGCTTCCTCATCCTCAGCTGATTCCGACGGAAGTGGCCTACTTCCCCTATCGCGATCCCACTGGACCTCCGTCGGGAACCGCCGCGGGGTCCGGGGCGCCTGTAGGACAGGGTGGGGCGACCACGGCGGGTGCATCGAAACGCACGTCTGACGCCCTCGCGGAACTGCGACGACAGAAGGGCATAGATGACAGGATTCACGCATGAGTTGGCGTAGGAGAGGACGTGTGCAGTGATGCGTAGGAAGTAGAATGCGTACGTGTGCTGCCAGGTATGTCCGAGGAAGCTGACCCAGAGCCAGACGACGTGAGACGGTAGCCAGCAGACGGCAAAGACGAAGACGATGACGATGACGAGGCGAGTAACTCGACGTTTGGTCTCCAAAGACCTAGAACACAAGACGTCTTCACTTAATGCGTTTTGTCAACGCACAATGGCAAAGAGCACCTAATATAAGAAGGATTTCTCAAACTGTAAAATAATGAGTGCGGAAAGGATTAGGCTAATTTCATCTTCTTTACTATCTTTCGTTCTTCCTTCTTTCTTTATTTTCTTCCTATGTTCCTTTCTTCCTTCCCTCTTTCATTTCTTCTATACCTGCTTCCTACTTTTCCAGTCTTGTTGTCCTCGAGACCAAGGTCTTGGTCTCGAGTGCACTCGAGTTCGTTTTTAAAAGTCTTGGTCTTGGTCTTGGTCTTGAGGTTCAAGGTCTTGGTCTTGGTCTTGGTCTTGAGGCTCAAGGTCTTGGTCTTGGTCTTGGTCTTGAGGTTCAAGGTCTTGGTCTTGGTTTTGCAAGACCAAGACCAAGACCGGCTGTTAATATGAACAGTCATATTTTAACAGAACTCAGGAATTATTCTGTATGAAGCCTGCTTGCATCATACGACAAATATCTATGGATGGATACAAGTCATGTTGTTCAGGAAATCCCATTGGCAGCAGCAACAGTTATTCTGTATCAGACGGTATGATAAACCATGGGAAGATTTCAAAAGGACTCACTATCTGTACATTTACATCCAGTGCTTGAAAAGCTACTGTGTGTGTCAGCGACTTCAGCATCTGTAGAACGTATTTTTTCACATGGCGGAATTTTTATGAGGCCAACCAGGCACGTCTTGGTCAGAAAATTCTGAGCGAAATGGTTTTTTTTAATAAAATATAAAAGGCATTTGGTATAAGAGTTTGCATGAAGGACTTTGAATAAAATTCGGATTTCTCTGCAGTTTGCATTTAAAGTTAATTTGCTTGAATAAAATAAAAGACTCATGTTTTCATTAAAATAGCGAATATTCCGACTTTACAATTTTTAGAAGTCTTGACCTGATTTCGATTTTTTGGGTCTTGGTCTTGGTCTTGGTCTTGAGGTTCAAGGTCTTGGTCTTGGTCTTGGTCTCGAGGTTCAAAGTCTTGGTCTTGGTCTTGGTCTTGGTCTCGAGGTTCAAGGTCTTGGTCTTGGTCTTGGTCTTGAGGTTCAAGGTCTTGGTCTTGGTCTTGGTCTTGAGGTTTAAGGTCTTGACAACAAGACTGTTAACTTTTCTGTCTTCCTTTCTTTCATTCCCTTTTCTTCCTTCCTGGCTTAAATTTGACCTTTCTTTCCTTTCTTACTTTGCTCCTTCCTTTTCCTTTTCTCTTCTTTTTCCACTTTTCTTCTCTCCCTCATTCTCTTCTGTCTTCATCCCTTTTGCTGGCGTGTGAAAAGAAGCCCATAATATAGGCTTACATACATACAAAAAAGGCATAAAACGAAGCACAAGCATAACTAATTGGTCATTTTCATTTTATTTAGCCAAATTATTGACTAAAATCCTGATTAAATAAGGATTTTATTTCAAGTTGATTTCTAAACAGATACATACACGCACACACGCACACACGCACACGCACACGCACACACACACACACACACACACACACACACACGCATAAGCAGAAAGATTGGTATAGGGGGACTAAGGAGGTCGTGTTGGAGAACAAAGTGGTGGAATGAGAGGATAGAAGAGGAGGAGGAAGAGTGGAGGAGGAGAAGGAAAAGGATGGGGAGCTGGAAGGTGATGGACTAATAGAAACACCGGCGAATGGGTGATTGCAAGTCCTATAGCAGTCAAATACATCAGTCGTGGAATACAAGAATCGTCCTCGTTTATCCTTTTATCAATTCGCCCTTCTTTTCAGATTTGTTTTCTTATTCCTCTTTGGTTTTCTGCTTTCTTCTGCTTTCACTTCCTTTCCTTCCAATCATCTTTAAATATTCCAGTTTCCACTGTTCCTCCTATACTCCCATTTTAACTACCGGTATTCGTTCTATTGTTTCCCCGACCTTCTGCCCTCTCTTCTTACTCCAAACCCTCTCCTCTGCTTTGTGTCTTTTCCTTTTCCTCGCCAACGTTCATTAGCATCTTCTCCTCCTCGTCCTCGTCCTCGTCCTCCTTCTCCTCGTTCTCCTTCTCTCTCCTTCTGCTCCTCCTGCTCTTCCATTTTCCTGTACGAATGGAGAACACTCGGTGCAATGATCGAGTTGGCTGCTGATGTATTACAGTACTAAGGATGAATGACTTCCAATCAATTTCTCTCCTTTTAACACCAAGACCTCGAGTTTCGATTTCTCTAAATTATCCACAAGATGATTCACGCTTATCTCTTATGACTATATACACGTATGATGTTATGTGATTTATATATTTTTAAACTATGTATATGTATGTAGGCCTGTGTATCTTGCTACTTGTAAATCGCCTTTCAACAACCCCAGTTGTGCTAAACACGCCAGGCTAACAGATCTAAAAGGGTGCGCCTTGAGCTTGATTGAAAATATTTCTTGAGCTGCCTGTAACGAAACAGTAGGCCTACATAACATTTTGTTTAATGTTAGACTGTTACATGAGGATGGTCCAATGCATGAGAAGCGCGGGACCAACAAGTCCCCACAGGCTGATGAACTCAACGATCGCCGAACAGGTTGGCTTGAGAGCTCTCCGATGTATTCTGAGACCGCACCGACTATCGAAGCTCTTCTCATGAGGAGGAGGATCTTGAACTTAATCCTGTCCTTTATACTGGAAGCCAGTACAGCGTCTCTCAAACGTAGCTTGAAACAAGGGAGAATCTGGACAAGTTAGCGACGATTCGTTGGAGATGGACTGAAGCTGAAGCATCAGAAGTTTCAGCCTCCGCGGACAGTGTCTTATGACTCCTATCATAGCCATATATCTAACACATTGGTCTTTACCTATTGTGCCATACTGTAAGAGTATATAAACTATATTAGCCCATCTTAATACCGCATCATTTATTCGATGATATAATCGATAAAACACTGAATAAATTATCAACTAAGTGAATAAATAAATCTATATATTCAAATCAAATTTAAGTGATATCGTTTTAAACAAATCGATGTCTGTGTATAATTTTTATAACCTTAAATGAAAGCGTGTAGCATATATGTCATTGGACGTGTTTGCATTATAAATAGAAGCTAGTGTAATGTGTGTACATTGATGTGAATAGTTATACTGATGTGATGGCAATTTTCGGAACTTTCCACCAATCGACTGAGGCGAATGTAGAAGACTTGATTTTGTTTTGCCTTTGATTCCTACAACGAATTCTTCATCAATTTTATTTACAAATGAAGGGTTTGCGTGGATGAACAATTCCTTCATCAGCTATACCTCGCGTTGATGGATTGTGGCTCTCCTTTACAGACAGACAGACACACACAGACATACAGACACACAGACAGATAAGACAGACAAACACACACACAGACACAGACACATACACAGACACAGACACATAGACAGACACATAGACAGACGTTTACCTCTCTGTTTCTATTCTTCCATAGCCTACATAGGAATGTTGAATGATTCGACCAAATCCCTTGAGTCAATTCAAGCATATCAGACATCGATAAATCATTTGACTAATTCGGAAATCCATAAATTTAATCAACCTCTACCAGTTTTTCTGGTTTCGAACCCATCGACCATCGGTTGTTCGGCCCACGTGTTATGCTTCGAAGCACATCATGCAAATGTATTGTTTCGCTGTTACGAAGAATAACAGACAGACACAGAGACAGACAGACACAGAGACAGACAGACAGACACAAAGACAGACAGACAGACACGTATAGGCCCACACAACAACACACACACAAAGATACTTACAAAGTCTCTCTATAGCTTCATTTGACAACGAAAATTAATTTCGTAATCTGTAGTCTGTATGTTGCTAGAATTCCTGAAGGAAACTCAGTTTCATCAGCTCCTCGTCCTCCTCCTCCTTCTCTCTCTCTCTCTCTCTCTCTCTCTCTCTCTCTCTCTCTTTCTCTCTCTCTCTCTCTCTCTCTCTCTCTCTCTCTCTCTCTCTCTCTCTCTCTCTCTCTCTCTCTCTCTCTCTCTCTCTCTCTCTGATCTTCTAGCAACTGAAGTTGGTTTGTCACTTGCTATCTTTAAATGATGTAAATAAGTTGTCACTAGAACGCAGATCCCCTAATTATTCTCTCTTTAATTCTCTCAAAGAAGATTAGACCATTCTTCATTTGATAAAATGATTTAATCTAATCTGGTAGCTTCTTTAGCGCCATTTTCGTAATACTTAACGCATCAGTCGATTATCGCTCCCAAGCAAAACCAACAGCATCCTCTGTTGGATTGATCCAGTTGCGGAGACTGAAAGATAAGCTACGAAGGATAAGCAATACGAAAGATAAAATCTTCAAGTCTAGAGTCTGGGCTGAACTCGCATCTATTTGCGTTGCATGTTAGCTCAGAGCTCCAGACCTAAACGAAATTGCACAACTGGCAGAAACAACGAATTCCCGAGTCCTGGGCCAGCAATCAAAAAGGCCCCGGAACCCCATATAGGGCCTACCGTCCTGGCTCTGTGATAAGCACTACAAACACTTTCGTTCATACAGTATGTGTGAAGATGTGATCACGTGTATAATTATATCCCAGTCTTCTCTACGTGGTTCTTTTCAGAACCTCTATAAAACGTTAATATGCACGGCTGTCTGCCAATCGGGGCATCGCCCAACAGGTGCGAAAGAATGAAAGCAACTACTATACTCTACTTCAAACTCAGTAATAAAAGGTATTCGTAACGAATCGCACTTCGTTCCAGTTTCTGTAGGTGAAGAATAGAATAGAACAGGACAATACAGATAGAGTAGAACATAATAGAAGAGAATAAGTCGATTGGATGATAAATTGTATGATAAGGCCATATGCACAAAGACAAGACAAGATGATTGAGATTAAACAAGACAAACAAGATTAGATTAAAAAAGCAAGACAACAAAAAGGAAGAAAAGATAGAATAAGCTTCTGTATACGTTCATGGGAATATATTTATACTTTTCAGATGTTATAGTAGGCTATTATATTATTAACTAGATTGATCACACGTTACGCGGAAATTCGCTCCTAACGACAGTGCTTGAAGTAAGAATTGAGGGGAAGAAACCATCAGAGAGGCCGAAATATGATATTGAACTGGATGATGGATAACATAAACACAGGAAGATATAAAGAAATTAAGGAAAAGGCATAAAAGAGAGAAGAATGGCATCGTTTCATTACTGAACCTGCCCAAGGGCAAAACACTGGACAGCAGAAAAAGACGAAGAAGATAGTAGGCACTATACAGTCTAATAGTATATAAGCCTATTGCTTGTGCATTGTGTGTAGACATATACAATATTATACATGTATAATAATTACACATATACAATACATACCTATGTATGCGATCTTGTATATGTATACATACGAACCTCTGCAGCTGAGATCTTTGTGTCAATGAATCGCGCAGTTGGCGAAGCATGAGAATGCTGAGCACAGAAATGGCGGCCAGAGGAGCAGCATAGGCGACGACGAACAGCGACAGGAAGTAGAAGGGACGCAGCCCACTGAAGTCTCCCCAGTCATCGGCGCACACCTCCACGGGGTCAGGGCCGAGGTCGTCGTACGTCCTCACGGTGTAGACGACCGGCCAGGGAGAGGCGATGGCCAACGAGACGACCCAGATGCCGACGGAGACCGCCAGAGCCACGGAGGGGGTGCGGAGGTGCTTGGTCCGGATGGGGTAACCGACTGCCATGAAACGATCGACAGACATGGCTACGAGGGTGAAGACGCTGGCGACCATGCTGAGGTACTGGACGAGGTGGATCAGACGGCAGACGGACTCTCCGAAAGGCCAGTCGGATGTTGTGTAGATGACGACATGGAATGGAACACAGAAGACGAGGAAGAGAAGGTCAGCGACGGCCAGGTTCAGCACGAAGAGGTTCGTCGTGTTGCGGAACTGGTCACGGTTCTTGAGGACAGCGACGATTACCAGCGCGTTCCCTGGACATCCGGTCAAGATGACCACAGCGTAGAGCACGATGACGATGACCCGCTCCGACCCAGGCTGGCAGCAGACCAAGGGGTCGGCCTCGGATCCACCGATGTCATCGGAATACTCCGCATGAAGTCCCGAGTAGTTCCAGAATGAAGGATTGAGGAGACAAGTGGAAGCGTTTGGATTAGATATTGCTTCAGTCTCTTGAAAAGACAGAGTTGATGAGACGGTTTCCATGGCAACTGGGTTTATGGTAACAGCAGTGGTTAAATTGCTCATCCAGAGGTGGTGGGTCTCTAAATATATGCAAATCCAGAAAACCAACGGCTAATCCTAAATTACAACAGGGACGTCATTTCAGCTTTTTCCAGAGGGGGAGGCAAAAACGAGGTTAAAAAATTTTCCATGCTGACGTGCGAAAACTTTTTCACCTTTTTTCGTGTTTCTTTTAAAATGCTTTGTATTTGGTCTACATGTGCAAAACTGTAAGCCAGTGCTGCAAATGATTCTCTTTTTTCTTGTTTACCCCTTTCTTCTTCCTCCTTTTCTTTTTTACGTAATTTTTTCCAAAATTCTGGGGGGGGGGGAAATGTCCTCAACCCCCCCCCCAAAATGAGGTCCATGAATTACAACATGCATGAAACACGACACATCACCGATAATTGAACGCAAAAACATTAACAATTAAGATTGAAACATAATATTACTTTGCATAACATTTCACAGCAGAATAGGCTTTGATCGACATGTCAATGCAATGACTTACAAAGCACATAGTGAACATACCAAAAATTAATATGCAGACTACTTTCAAATTGAAGAGCCCAGTAAGCAAAGCAGTCTGACTATAGCCTTAGATCATAACAGATGTAAACCCAGTGAAAAGCTGAAAATTAGCAGGAGTTTCAATACTGTCATTCTGTCAATGCCACAATTATATGCTGACTTAGAAACATTTCCATACTGCCCTGCATGCTTCTGTGGCTGTGGACGTTTTCGGTTCTTTGCACTTGCCTAAATCTGTTGCACGCTAACCACTACACTATCTATCCCGCTAGGGCAGAAATTTTGTTCGAGGTTTCTGCTCCACTTGGGCCCCCTAGCCAACTCTGCTATAATGAGTACACCGACGGTCCACTGTCGGTGGGAAGACGAGACGGCGACGGAGAGGACTGGCCACCCGCCCTCATATACCAAGGCTAAGGAAATGAAGTCGCTAACACTTCATACCCGTGGCTGTCTGATCAGGGCTAGATTAATAGCTTAATTTAAGGGACTGCAAGAAAATGTGTTGCAGCATGTCGACTTAGCTATCCATCCACGTACGATAGCTTTCTTTGCACGCTGGCCAACTTTCTTTTCGACATTATCTGCAGACTGCATGCGCGATAACTATAACTAATCAAATGACGTGCTATTCCAGATTTTCAAACGATTCCGGCTCAGCCTTCCGAAATTCCGCAAACGAGTTAGCCTATTAATGTAAGCAAACTAGGCCTACTGTGTTATCGCTCGGATGTAGGCACAAATCTACTTCTGCTGCCACAGCCTTGGGTTAGGCTTACTACCTTTCGGCAGCCATTATAAAACAGCAGGCGATTCAAGTAAACACATTGGCCCAAGTAGTTTTCTTTGATGCTAGTGAATATTGAACCGCACTGTGAGGCTGACGAATGCTAATCTGATCTTCGGTGGTGGATCTCCCTATTGAGGTGATGGGTCTCCCTGTTGAGGTGATGGGTCTCCCTTTTTAGGTGGCGGATCTCATAATTTGGGTGGTGGGTCTCACAATTCAGGTGGCGGATCTCAAATCAGAGGTGCCGGATCTCAGATCCGGCGGGATCCGGCTGAATTTAACCACTGGGTAACAGTCTCCATCGTTAACATGTTCAAACCACGACTGATGATAACTCAGTTTCTTTCGTATTTTTGTAGCTCGATTCCCCCGATCTGTGTAACTATATAGTGAGAATTAAATACTGCTTGTTACGAATTCATGCTGATTTTCTGCATTTATGGGTGTAGTTAATGATTAATTCTACCTTGTTTCCATCACGTCTCTTCAACTTTAGTTCTTTTACCATAACTTACATTAATAATCATAGTATTGAATAAAAGTATTGCTTTAATCTCTTTTTCACTCATTTACAAAAGATATGCGAGAATTAGGCTTAACATTACGATTATCTCTAAGTAAATTCTATCTATCCATGTTTCTTCTCTCTTAGTCTCTCTAAGACAGATTTCTTCGATATATATGTTTGCTCGAGTAAGTGTGCTTGTGCGTGCGTGCGTGTAGTCCAAGTGCAAGCAACTTTAGCCTATAGGCTGCCTATTGAGTTTTTCGCCTAAAAAGTTAGAGTCTAAGTAAACAAGAAAGAATTATATAGCACTAGGTAGTTTCAGCTGCACACTGACAATGCATCTGATGGACGATTTGTCGTCAATTGGCCGCTAAGGCATAACCCTTTATATCTAGATTGGCGTCGTATAAGTTTTGGCGCCTTGTCTTCTGTTATTACATTACCTGAATCGAATCGAATCGAACTGGTGTAACAGAGTGAAAGTACGTCCACGGTTGTCTCTCCTCCTCTTCTTCTTCGAGTTCTATTCCTACCCCCACTGCTCAGACTGAGCATTGGCGCCGCTCGAACCTTTTAAAGCAATTGAATCTAGTCTGCATCAGTCGCAGAATCCAGAGACGCATCATCATCATCAGCATCAGCATCGTTGTCAGCAGCAGCAACTCGTTTTGTATGAATGGCACGCGGTATATGCTACAGCACCAGTGGGGCTGTATCCGCCTCTTAGCTTAAAACAACGCGCCGTGTCATCGTCGTCATCGTGTCCTCTTCGAAGGAAATCCCACTCAGTCAATTTCCAAAACAAAGGCAGCGATTTGTAGGAAGAAAGGCGGATTCAAGCTTCACTGCTTCCAAACATCCCCGCACTGCAATGCACTTTTCCTAACTCTTCTGCTATAGTGTATGTTTGCTTCTATGTATGTGTGTTTGTATGTCTGTTTTTATGTAGGCCTATGCACAGATATATATATATATATATATATATATATATATATATATGTGTGTGTGTGTGTGTATGTGTGCGTGTGATTGTAGGTACTATAAATCATCTATATATGGAGTATTTTAACGTGTGCTGCGTGCAGCGTATCGATAGACTTATTGGTGGTATTTTCAAAATTTTAACATGTCTCGCATTTCAGGAGTGACATACTTCATTGGCTCTCAATTAAACCAGGGTATTGAATTGAAGATTTTGATTTGGGTTTCGCGATACCAATTGGGACTGTCCCCGAGCTATTTACGCTAGCTCTGTGTCCACTTTCAGATTCGGCTGGCGGTAGAAGTCTTCGTTCCTGTGCTTGAGGTGTAATAGTTGTTCTTTCTTGCACACACTTCGATAATGCAGCGTCGTTCTTTTTCAGTTGCTGTTCCATCTACCATGCAGGAACAGACTCCATTGGGATCTGCGAGTTGTCTCAGCTAGAGATTCCAGTTAGTAACCTGAAATTCACTCGAATGAAAGAGTCCATGCTTTCATGAGACAAGAGTCCATGTTGTCATGACCCGACAATAAATTAACGTCCGCACACCTCTCACAACGCTCAGAAACGTCGAAAAATAGAAATAATTCCAAACAGGGCCGTCTAATCCATTAGTGGCCTACGAAAAACTTTCAGAAGCCTTAAAAAGTCTGAAAATGAGATACTGAATGATTGATCGGGAAATTGCAAAAGGAGAATTGTAATAAAAATAAGCAAATATGTTCTTACAATGTTGTTATGTCTTCTCAAAAGTTGACTCTGAACCAGTACATGGAGATAGTCCACTGATTGTGCGCATCGTGATCGTAATTTCGAAATGCTTAAAGCGCTACTTAAACGCGAAGCGCGGGGCACCCGCTTATTCATGAGTGCTGCGTAGGAAAATAGCGCATTTCGACAGCGTAGTCAGACAGTTTAGGCCAATGCATCTGAGCTATGAAACTGCTATGGAAACCTCACTGAAGCCGTCTACATTTTGTATATAACTATATATACATTTGTGGCGCACGGTCTATATTCAAACAGCGCTGCATCACTGACATGCTGCAAATCTCCAATATTAGATCTTGTCTGTTATGGACATAGGTTAAGTATAGATACGTTTCTCGCTTGGGCGTGTTGTTCAACAGATAAGCGTTTTAGCTTTTTCAGTGCCAAATTGACTACCGTGTCTCTTCAGTGTGGTTTGCATTCCACCTAGATCAGACCGGATTTAACGGTTAGGATTTGGTGCCAGGTTCAAGCTAGAACTGCTATCGATTGACGCATGTGCTATTCATGAGATTCCAGTGCTATGGAAAGCACACCGAAGCCCTCTCGGATTTTGTCTCAAATGAGCGCATTGAGAATAAAAGCTTCAGTCCATTTGATCTACTGCTCTATATACAGACATATGGAAAATATAATTACGATTTAACAAAAAGTTCATTGAGTATAAAAACAGGGCACTTCTAAATGTAGATTCTAAAAAATAGTGTAGAGAATCGATCTAAGAGCGTGGACTTACTAGTTCCTCAATACCTGTTGTTGAGATCTGGATCATCAGACTTTCTTCATCCTTTGAATGACGCACAACATTATTATTAAGGAGCCTTCATATAGTGTAGAAATGTAGGAAGCACAGCTCAGCCCAAGATACTGACAAGTGGTCTACCGTTCATCTACCACAGCACCAGCACCTAAAGCACCCATTAGATCGGCCATTCGGAGACCGAAGTTATTATACTAAACGAATATAAGCATGGCGTCACTTAGAAGAGCCACGGCGAAACGTTGTTGCTGTTAAGCAGAAGTTCTGAATGACTTAACAGTCATGGGAGAAGTTGATTATAAAACGCATCCCTGAGGATCATTCATCTTATGTCGCCTCTTCTTCGACTTCTTCTGCTAATATGTATCGCTCGGTGTCCATCGAATGTCCCCGTATGTGGCTTCTGTGTCACCAAAGCACCACAGAAAGACGAAATGAACCAAACGCAAAACCTATACATGCATATGTATATTATACGCAAATGGTCTGAACGGTGTCAGAGCGTTACCGTAAATATATATATATATATCTATATATATATGTGTGTGTGTAGGTGTGTGTGTAGGTGTGTGTAGGTGAGTGTGTGTGTGCTCATGTAATACGGGTCTACCCTTACACCGTGAGCTTAAATGTATATGCGATACGCATTACAATTGACGAGTGGCAGCGAAGTCAGGCATGGGCTGCTTACTAATCAAATGAAGCATTTGTAAGAGGTCGATGGACGATCGGGTGAAGGGATGGAGGGGGTCGGGTGTATCATTCGTCCTGTCACAAGGAGGATCAATTCGATTGAAGCCTTCCTCCGTCTCTTCCCAGGCTTCCTCTTCCTCTTTCCCTCCTCCTCCTCCTTTCTTAAACGAATCGACTCAGTCTGAACGGCAAAACCATCAGCAA
>OY744611.1:17098040-17120540 GCA_963556255.1 Allolobophora icterica | reverse complement strand
GATTGGAATTTCTTGTGAGATTTCGTTAATGGTAGCAAGTTGAATTATTAACTTGCGTGAATGTTGCCCATCTTTAGTAACAGTAGTAGCGTTCACACAGTTTACTGTTCCAGATTCTTGCGCCACTCGAGTTTTCTCAAGTGAATGAACAATGTTCCCCTCCTGCTACTGTTCCTATGTATACTTAACATGGATTCCAAACCCAGACACCCACGACAGTGCAAGAGAACCGAAGTTTTGTTGCTATGCAGTCCAAAGCAACCGCAGCTGCCTAAGTAAAACAAAGATAAAGCTCCCATATCCCATTTAGAACGCAGGGTCCTTAAGCCGGCAACTGACGTATAGCCATGGTGCTGGACGTGGGACCGATGCATCGAAGGGCTTAGTTTAATTCCCAGCCTATTCTGGTACATTATATGGCCTGCTGCTTGGCGACAGAAGAACGAGTGAGCATATCATTTGGTCACGGATTCGAACCCGCCACCGAATGATCCCTGACCCAGCGTGTTATAGACCACTGTGTCGCAGCTGCTTGGCCCACGTCAGTACCGTGTAGCCTACTACTCGTAATCGTGCACACAACTCACTGTATTTCACTATTTTTATTTGAAAAATAAATTTCTATATAAATACATAATGCTTGTGAAGCAACAAAGTCTAATTTCCGTTGCAGTGAAAGGTTGTCAAATCAAACGATTCCAATTCTCTAATCTCGGTTGAAGTGGCGAAGAGTCGTTCAGCTCAACGTTTCATGTCTTCCTCGACGTCTTGTCTTCTGCAATACTGATCTTCTGTTCGTCTCCCGGTCTAACCACAACCGTCCGTCCGTCCGTCATTCCATGCGTCCTTTATTCCATCATTTAATCCTTCCATCCTTCCGTCAATCCTTCACGCCGTCATTCCTTCACTCCACCCGTCCGTCCATCTGTCCGTCCATCCATCTAGAATTCGCGATCCCATCCTGTCAGATCATCCTCTGGAATCGTTTTGTCTTCTGGATATTCGTCGAAGTTTGAAACGTCTACTGGACCTTTGATCTGTTAAAACAAAGTACGAACTAAACTTCCAACTACAAATATGCAGGAAAAACACCAACAATAAAAGTCTAGGTATATATATTCAATGATCATTATAATGATCATTATCTATTTATCACCAACACGACCATAACCCACCACTCACCACCAACACAACACCACCCGACAAAAACCACAACCACCACCATCTACTCCTATCCACCACCACCTACCACCACCACCAACACCGCCATCACCGTCATCGTCATTGTAGTTATTTCAAGCTTGAGACTCTCATCAGAACTCTCAACACAACTTCCATCGCCAAAGACGCTATTGTTTCTACTAGTCTGTACCGATTAACATCTAAAAAGAAATTGTCTACGTCATTTGTAACGAGTATTCATTTTGTATTACACAAAATACACTAATAATTAGTTTAATGACAAAAACATTTAACTGTTCTAACTACGAAATTGATAAAACAATGCTTCGATTACAATTACGGCAGCGGAGGGTCATCTACTCACACAATTACTAGATGGCGCCAGGCAGTCTGTAATACTGCTTTGGTCATTGTCATTGCTGCTATTGTTGACCGAGCTTCATTATTCTGTGAAATTATAATGCGTCATATATGTTGCGTTTGCATTGTTCTCAGATTTCGACGTCATCGTCGAGCGCGGTGCAGACAATGCATGCATGGGATTGGAGTCATGTCTCCCAAAGCATGAACAGATCTTCTGTACCGTCGTTAAGACAACCACTGATTCGATTCAGAACTTGAACTTAGAAGAGTAGTCAGAACAGAACAGAACAGAACAGAACAGAACAGAACGAGCTCAAATGCCCACTGACGAGGTAAAGCATAGTCTGCATAATATTCTGCTCGTTCTGTAGTTAGAAGCAGTGAGGGATATCTGGGCAGGGACGCTGGTTCTGAACCCCTTAGAGGTCCAACATGAGCGAATTTTCATTCGCCTACCAAGAACGACCCTATAAAATCATCATTATGCAGACTATGCTTTACCTCGTCAGTGGGCCTTTGAGCTCGTTCTGGCTGGTCCAAAGTTAGTACTTTCGCCGTCAATTCACATCGTAAAGCATGCACCAGTACGGTTCGTATAATTATGAGGATCTCATTGGTGCGACACCCATTCAAACAGGCAGCAGTGGTGAAGGATCTTACCCGATCAATTCGTTAAAAATAAGCATGATCGAGGTCTTACGGTCGCTATAGCAACAGGCGTACATTTACATTTATCATTGAAGTCGCTCGCTACTAAAGACGTCATATATAAATTTGCGTCATTATTATTATTATTAAAGAAGCACGTCACAATTATGATGACGATTACAGAGTGGGTTTACTAACGGCTGGTATGTAGGGAGGAAGAAGGGTTCGTCGTCGGAGTCCTTCCCAGTTGAATCCTTCGAACCACTTGTGCTTCTGGACGTCCTTGATACCGTTCGGACCATAACCCAGTCTCTCGGACGGACTCTCTCTGCCAACAGAAAACCAGACAAATTAACTCTAACTTCTTGCTTCTGTTACCACGGAAAATAACAGTCCCTCAAGTTAATGAAAAACTTAACCATTGCTTCTTCTGCTTCTTCTTCTTCTTCTTCAGAAAAAAATATCCATGGGTATGAAGTGCTAATCGTAATCGTGTTATCCAAACTTCTAAAGCGCCACTCGAAGGCCAAGCGCAGGGCACCAGCCTATTCACGAGCGCTGGACAATTGCAGGTGAGCAACTTGTCTAAAGTCGCTACGCAGTAGCTTGAGGTAGATTCGAATCTGTCACCATCGATTGCAAGGCACCATACATACCGCTCCACTACCGCGTCTCATGCTAACGGCTATAGTATGCAATAACTCATTGAATGATAGATTGCCTTATCTCACAATTAACAATCGATGACAATGACGGTGACAATGGAGCTGATGATGATGATGATGACGATGATGATTGTGGTGGTGGTGGTGGTGGTGGTGGTGGTGGTGGTGGTGGTGGTGGTGGTGGTGGTGGTGGTGGTGGTGGTGGTGGTGGTGGTGGTGGTGGTGGTGGTGGTGGTGGTGGTGGTGGTGGTGGTGGTGGTGGTGGTGGTGGTGGTGGTGGTGACAGTGGCGGTGTAGATGGTGCACCGTGGTCTTCTCAATGTTTCTCTGCTTGTCTCATTTGTTACCATCCCTTCCGCCTCCGTTCATTCTTATTTCTTCGCTCTTTGTGCGCTCTCTCGTCTTTCCATGAAGTACACATGACCAGATATCGCAGTAAGTTTCCCGTCTTAAGGTCGAAGACTATTTTCAAACATGACCCAAGCGACACGTAGACACATCTCTTCCTCAATTTCGCTGAGTGATATCAAGCGATCATTCGATTAACTCGCCACCGAATGAGTATTTGATTGATTCAATGTGAGCAAAGGAGTACATGAATTTAATAGGAAGAGCGTTCAGAGCCGAGTGCAAACGGAACGGCGTGTTCCCTGAACAACGACATTCATTGCACGATTGAACTGAATGGCTGGATGATCACTTGAGTAATTGAACGGGATGATAGGCTGATCGATTACAAGAGTGCGTTTAAATGATTGATTGATTAATTGATTGGTTGGTTGGTTGCTCGATCGATTGATTCGTTCGTTGGTTGATCGACCTGAGAAGTAGTCTGACCTGCAGAGTTTCTTGATGACGAGTTGAGCAGTTTTCTTGATTTTTCGTGAGAATTCGATGGCGTCGATGCCGCGTAGAATCATGTTGTACGTTCTCATCGGATCCGGCATACTGAACGGAGGACTAATAAGCCATAGATAAGCCATTGTAAGAGATACTGAACGGAGGACTAATAAGCCATAGATAAGCCATTGTAAGAGATACTGAACGGAGAACTAATAAGCCATAGATAAGCCATTGTAAGAGATACTGAACGGCGGACTAATAAGCCATAGATAAGCCATTGTAAGAGACACTGAACGGAGGACTAAAAAGCCATAGATAAGCCATTGTAAGAGATACTGAACGGAGGACTAATAAACCATAGATAAGCCATTGTAAGAGATACTGAACGGAGGACTAATAAGCCATAGATAAACCATTGTAAGAGATACTGAACGGAGGACTAATAAGCCATAGATAAGCCATTGTAAGAGATACTGAACGGAGGACTAATAAGCCATAGATAAGCCATTGTAAGAGACACTGAACGGAGGACTAATAAGCCATAGATAAGCCATTGTAAGAGATACTGAACGGCGGACTAATAAGCCATAGATAAGCCATTGTAAGAGACACTGAACGGAGGACTAAAAAGCCATAGATAAGCCATTGTAAGAGATACTGAACGGAGGACTAATAAACCATAGATAAGCCATTGTAAGAGATACTGAACGGAGGACTAATAAGCCATAGATAAGCCATTGTAAGAGATACTGAACGGAGGACTAATAAGCCATAGATAAGCCATTGTAAGAGATACTGAACGGAGCACTAATAAGCCATAGATAAGCCATTGTAAGAGATACTGAACGGAGGACTAATAAACCATAGATAAGCCATTGTAAGAGATACTGAACGGCGGACGTAGTATATAGTAGTAGCTGTTGTTGTCATAGGCAGTAGTAGTAGTAGTAGTAGTAGTAGTAGTAGCAGCAGCAGCAGTTGTATTAGCAGTAGTAGTAGTAGTAGTAGTAGTAGTAGTAGTAGTAGTAGTAGTAGTAGTAGTAGTAGTAGTAGTAGTAGTAGTAGTAGTAGTAGTAGTAGTAGTAGTAGTAGTAGTAGTGGTAGTAGTAGTGGTAGTAGTTTATTATTATTATTATTAATTAATTATATTATTATTATTTTTTTTTTTCCTCCGAGGTACATATAATCCCTCAGGAGTCAGATACTAAGTGTGTGAAAATTAATCTCTGGAGTGACCATCTTCATTATTATTATTATTATTATTATTATTATTATTATTATTATTATTATTATTATTATTATTATTATTTATCGCCCGAGGTAGCAAGGATCCCTCAGGCTCTAAGAAACTATATCAAGTTAGAGGTTCTCGTCCCCCATGTGCATGTACTATTATTATTATTATTATTATTATTATTATTATTATTATTATTATTATTATTATTATTATTATTATTATTATTACTAGTGTATTAACCCGTCATAAATTATGACGTGACGACAGTGTATCATTATAGGCCTATATGTATCGTTGGCTAAAATGCTCTGCTCGCCGTCGTCAAGACGACCGTCGTCAAGACGGCAGTATAGTGACGTCACAAACGGTTTCACAATAGAACAGAAAGCGTTATACGACGGACAAATTTGCATATAAGGAAACTATATGTATAGATTATTATTATTATTATTATTATTATTATTATACCAATAGTAAAAACATTATGCTGTCTTAAAGTAGCGCTATGCAAATGTCAGATTCTAAATTGCGGTTACAGAAGAGATCATGTGATTGTCGTGAGATGGTCGTGAGATAGTCGTGTGATGGTCGTGTGATGGGCGAGTGATGGTCGTGAGATGTTCGTGTGATGGCCGTGAGATGGTCGTGTGATGGTCGTGAGATGTTCGTGTGATGGTCGTGAGATGGTCGTGTGATGGCCGTGAGATGGTCGTGTGATGGTCGTGAGATGGTCGTGTGATGGTCGTGATATGGTCGTGTGATGGTCGTTTGATGGTCGTGAGATGTTCGTGTGATGGCCGTGTGAATCGTAGGCGTGGCGTCGTTGTACCTGCCTGTGAGCAGTTCGTACATGAAGATGCCAAGCGACCAAAGGTCAGAGGCGAAGTCGTGACCTCTGTTGAGGATGATCTCCGGAGAGACGTACTCTGGCGTTCCGCAGAAGGTCCACGTCTTTCGACCCTGGCCGATTTTCTTGGCAAAACCAAAGTCGACCTACACATGTGATCAACCACACACTCATCTCAAACGACTTCACTTACATACGTGTACAGTGTGTACACTGCAAAACAGACGTAGTACAGTTGTTTAAACATTCTTACTAGTACTAGGTCGCAAAACATCTCAGAGGTGCTTCAGATCATAGCTTCAGATCATAGCTATTATAAATCAGACATTCTAAAACTGTTTATAATATAGCACCTGTTTTTCTTTGTTCTACTGATACTGTGCTATTTTATCCACTTTTCGCCACTGTATGCATTGTCGTTGTTAAGTATTAGCGTTTGTTTCGTGCTTATAAGAGATTACTTACTTACTTACTTAAATGATGCTAAATGTCATTACGAACAAGAATATTAGCAGCCAACACCAGCTAGCAAAACAATGCACAATTAACTAGAAGTCATCCGTAGTGGGTCGACGCGCACACGTAGAACCATCCAAGGGATTCACGTCGACAGTCGACATTGACGGATGACATGACGCTCAGAGTCGCTGGACCAAGTTGCGTCGATATGGTGGAGTATTAGGGTCATTACTAATAATTATTACCTATATTTTGAAGCTCGTTCCTGGATCTGTCCCTTCTTTTCAGTCGCTTATGTCATATCGTTCTCAACGTAAGACCTACCTTTTTCAAACTGCTTATTGTCCATAGGCTGTCCCTGCGTCTTACGGACTGATCTTCTGGACATTGATCTGATTACGGAACGAGGGTACCCGTACCCTCACTTTTTGGTTTTTGTCCATTATTATTTTATCTGAGAAAGCCCTCAAGATTCAAAGCAATTACCGAGCATTTTCAACAGTGTGATAGCCATCTATATATGATTATATTATTATTATTGTTGTTGTTGCTGTTATTATTATTATTATTATTATTATTATTATTATTATTATTATTATTATTATTATTATTATTACTACTATTATTATCATCATCATCATCATCATCATCATCATCATCATCATCATCATCATCATCATCATCATTATCATCGTCATCATCATTAAGCCTATAATTACTATTATGCTTGTTATAATTATAATTATTTAACAGTCTGGAAGCTGAAACAATGTGAAATTTGGTACCCGCGCTTTCTAGACCAAAGTTACGCCCTAGAATAAAGGCACGTTTTTTATAGTAAATTTAAATTTTAAGAAAAATGCCCTTGTTACGTCAGTTTAATTATGAAACACGTCTATTGTATAAGTTTTAATTTTAAACCAAAGGCCTATTGTTACGTTACTTCAATTATGAAACACATTATTTAGTAATTTTTAGATTTATACAATAAAGGCCTTTGTTACGTCACTTCAATTATGGAAATGTGTACTGTCATTATAAGTTTACACTTAGAGAATAAAGGCCTTTCTTGGGCTTCGTCACATCAGTTATGAAAAAGTCCACTAGTAGTTATTAAGTTTAAATTTAGGATATAAAGGCTTACTGTTACGTCATTCTAAGTGTTAAAGCGTCTAATAGTTTTAGTCTCGGATTTAGAGAATAAAGGCCTTGGTTACGTTACTTAAATTATGAAAAAGTCTATTGTTATTAAGTTTAAAGTAATAGAATAAAAGACTATCAATTGTTACGCTCGTCATTTCGATTATGAAACACGTCTATAATTAGTTATTTTGGATTTAGAGAATAAAGGCCTTTGTTACATCACTTCAATTATGAGAAAGTCTATTACTGTTATTAAGTTTAAATTTAGAGATAAAGGCCTATCGTCACGTCATTTAAATTGTGAAACACGTCTATTGTTTGTAATTTTAGATATAGGCCTAGAGAATGAAGGCCTTTCTTAAGTCAGTTCAATAATTTTTATTATGAACATTTTTATTGTTATTAGGTTTAAATCTAGGAAATAAAGGCCCATTGTTACGTCACTTCAATCATGATCGACACACGTCTCTTCAATAATGAAACACGTCTATTGTTAGTAATTTAAAATTATTGCTATTATTTTTATTTTCATTATTATTATATAATTATTATTGTTATTGTTATTATATTTATTATTACGCTTATTATCACTATTATTATATTTATTTTTGGTTATTATTATTATCAGCATCATCGTCATTAGGCCTATCATTATTATTCAGCATTGCGCAAAAGTGGTGCCAAATACACATGTTTAGATTCATTGGTCGCCATTATAAATTATTTAACAGTTTTGAAGAGGAAACGATGAGAAATTTGGTACCCTACACTTTCTAGACCAAAGTTACACCTCTGATTACACTGGTCAACAATGATTTTATTGCCGATTATATTAGAGCGATTTTAGGGTAAACCTGTGGTGGTGATTCCGAATATGGAGTTGGTTTTACTAGATTGGCTCTAGTTTTTGAGTTATTCGACTAATTATGATAATTTAATGGTTAAACGGAGCACAGTAACAAATCGCATCGAAATTGTCTCAAATTTTGTACCAAAGTGCACACATAAAATACATAATGGCATTGTCTTCGGTCTGATAACATTTAAACATGGTGAGCTGATTGATAAAAACCACAATTTTTAGACTTTTCTACGGCTTTTGACACTGTCAGACACTCTTTCCTGGTCGACCAGCTGCCCATTGCACTAAGTTCCATGGTATCACATCGTCCCTGGCCTGAATTAATGCAAGTATCATGCAGGGCTTCGGCATGGGTCCCACCAATTTTGTTGTAGCCATGTCTGGTTTAAAACCTCTCTACCACTTTAATCGCATCTTCAACTAAGCAGATGACTGCTATCTTCTCATACAGGCTTCTAATATCTCCACCACTGTTGCAGAACTTGATCACATAAATGCCTGGGCCCAGAGATGCAATCTTCATCTTAACCATTCTAAATCCATCGACATAATCTTCATCAAGTCCAAGACGATCCTTAAATCCTATCCACCACCTATATGCGGAATCTCAAGGGTCTCTTCATTGAAAATATTAGGAATTGAAATAACCGATAAGTTTGAATTATCTCCTTATATCCAAACACTGAGCATAAAGAGCATATTTAAACGCCATTTGTACGATTTTCTTTTATGTCGGTTATCAGGACAATCACGTTGGAGGCTCCTGCAATAGTCTACCATCATGTGTCTTTCCCATTTGCCTTGATACCTTTCTTCCATGACCTTTATATCTTGGTGAAACCTCTCACCTTATTATCTCCTTATATCCAAACACTGAGCATAAAGAGCATATTTAAACGCCATTTGTACGATTTTCTTTTATGTCGGTTATCAGGACAATCACGTTGGAGGCTCCTGCAATAGTCTACCATCATGTGTCTTTCCCATTTGCCTTGATACCTTTCTTCCATGACCTTTATATCTTGGTGAAACCTCTCACCTTGTTCCTCACTGACATGTCCAAGATTATATGGAAATCTATTTAAGTGGCTATGAAGAAAGTGTGCCTTTATGCTCATATTAGTACCCAAATTTCTTAAGTTTGTGAGCATGTTTTGCACCAGTTCTTCGTAATTCTCTGCTTAGTTGTTGTCTAAAAAGTTCTGCACAACTAAGACAAAACTGCAACAGGCAGAAGCTTCAGGACCATTCATACATTTTGTGAAATCAGAATCCATGATAAATTTACGATTCCAACTTATATAGCATTCGAAGTGTCCGGAGTGGGGATAGGTAACAGTGTCTGGACATGGTCCGGACAGGGTGTCCGGACAGTTCACAGAGTGGGGAACGGACATTATCCCCCGGACATTATCCCCCTCGGACATTATCCCCCCGACAAAAGCCCCCCGGACATAATCCCCCCCCGATTTTAGCTAGGACAAAATCCCCCCCGGACAAAATCCCCCCTCTGTGTGATAAGCCTATTTCTACATTTAATTGAGAAATTTTACTAGCCCTGTTGCCCTCGTGTCAGCTTGTTAATGTTGTAAACGTATAGACTAAAGACTTGTTAGTGTCATTCAGGTGTAAAAATAAGACTTGTTAGTCGCTTAGTTCTTAACTTAAGGCTTGTTAATGTCAGGATTCGCGAGGTCCGCTGCCCTAAAAGCGGGTCAGGCACAGCGCCAGGCCGTCTCCCGCACCCTTGTTAGCGTCACTAAGGTTAACGAATGCTGCAGTTGTGCCAAGAAATCCATCGAAGATACCCTCCATGGACTAGGACATAACATTCGCCTGTAGGTTTTTTAGGTTTATTAAAACAGCGTTAGAGACAAATTTTGGACCATCTTATAAACTTTTACGTTGGTCTGTAATCATTCTTCGAATTAAACAAACTGTAAATATATATTTCTTCTTATTAAACAAATTGAAATATATTCCGACTTATGTTGAGGTGTATGTATGTATTTATGTATGTATATATGTATGTATATTTGTATATATGTATGTATATATGTATATATGTAGGTATATATGTATATATGTATGTATGTATATATGTTTGTATGTATATATGTATTTTATGCGTGTATGTATATATGTATGTTTGATATATGTGTGAAATATAGGTTATTATTTCCTAGCCGGGGGGATAATGTCCTACCCCGGGGGATTCTGTCCGGGGGGCTTTTGTCCGGGGGGATAATGTCCGGGGGATAATGTCCGGGGGGGATAATGTCCTACACTCCACAGAGTACAGAGGGACAGCAACTAACATCAAGACATAATCCGAGCCAAACAAGTAAATACATACACACATACAGGCAGACATATACACACATACAAAGACATATACGCACACAAACAAAGACACATACGCACATATACAAAGACACATACGCACACATACAAAGAAGCATACAAACACACATACAAGGAGACAAACACACGGACGCGATGCTGGTCGGCAAATTCGCTACAAAACACAAAATTAAAATACTTAGTTGTTTATTTCGAGGTGTCCATTATCTCATGAACTAGAGCCAATTCGAAAAAACCACTTCCATTTTTGAATTCAGCGACCCCAAAATACCAAAGAATTGTTCAAATATCCTTGGCAACGAGAAAAAAAATTTATTTGTTGACCAGTGTTATAAAATTTTACAATTAATGTCAGTAAGTACTTATGCCTGCACATGTGTGCATGTGTCCGCGGACAAGATGGCTGTCGTGTTTGTTTTTCGTTTAATTTCGTTTGATTAGTCCATCACTTCCGGAATTTGGTAACTAATTCTGTTATCTTAGGAATTCTACTGTTTGTGAGAGTACTGTTCGCATAAGAGTCTTTAGTATGATCTGGATTTCGTCCGTTTCTGTCCAGCATTTTGTCGTTTGTAATATAAAATTGACCTGTAGTTTGAAACGGTTCCTGTAATGGGCGAACAGGGTCTCGTTTGCATTGTGTGGAGCCATAGAGAAATAGATGCCAATACGATGGAGAAATCATAGAGGCAGCGATGCAACGGCGAAGAGGCAGTCTTTGGAGTAGCGTCGACCGTCAATCACGGTAAGATTCTACGACCAATCGCCCAACTATACTGATGATGACCTGTCCTGCATGGGCAGGCCTGTAGGAACGAGAGTTACTCCAGGCGCTGCGTGCTTCTACTACCAACTGCCAGGTAATACCAATCGGTGAACGTAACTTTGTGATGCGGACTTAATTCGGCTGCCATCATATCTCATCCTCAGTGCAAAGTAGGGTCATTGTTATTGTTGCCGATTGTAGATACGTTGGTGACAGTAGTAGCAGCAGTAGTGATATTAGCAGTAGTAGTAGCAGCAGTAGTAGCAGCAGTAGTAGCACTGGCGGCGATCTTGTTTGACAGGTGCGGGGGGGGGACAATTTAGAACTATCTGGTCAAAAAAGAGTTTTGAACTGATCTGGTAAAAAAAAAAAGTCCAAAAAATTGTTCGCGCGTCAAACTGTTGACCATTTTGGTGTTTCATCAAAATGTGGGGGTACAGATGTATGGTGTGTTCCCCACTCCTAAAGGTGGGGTCTTGTCCCCCTCGACCACCGGAATCGTCGCCCATGAGTAGTAGCAACCGTAGTTGCAGCAGGAGCAGAAGTAATAGTAGTAGTAGTGGAAGTAGTAATAGTAGTATTAGAAATAATGGAGAAGCTACTCAAAACGTTTAAGATGTTTCTCAGATGTCTAGTGACTGATAGATGGTGTTTGTCGTAATTACCAGTTTAGCATATCCGGCGTTGTCAATGAGAACGTTTTCCGGTTTTAAGTCTCGATAGACGATTCCTTTTCCGTGAAGGTAAATCAGAGCTTCTATGGAGCATCCTGTGTAGAACCTCGTCGTCGTATCATCAAATGCATACCTGCCACAGAAATCAATCAGTCGACGTTAGACAATTGTGTGGATTCGTGCAGAGTAAAATTATTAGATGGTATAGACAGCTTTTTTTAGGTAGGCCATGAAAGGCGTTATATTGATAATCTAGATCAGTGTTTCCCAATCTTTTTTGGATACGGAACCCTTTTGAATTACAAATATTTTTGACGGAACTTCGACCTAAACACAACATATTCTGCTACAATATTTTTAAACAGTGATCGAGGTAAGGATAGTTTTAATTAATCAAAATTAGATCATAAGTTGTTTTAAATGATTTATAATGTAACAACACATTAAAACATCACTTATCCAATTGCTTCACGGAACCCTTGCACTCCCCTCACGGAACCATAGGGTTCCGCGGAACCCACTTTGGGAAACACTGATCTAGATAAATAAGCCTATATATTTTGTAGCCTATAATTTGTACAAAAACAATTTCTAATTTGACGAAACTGTCGACTGTTACCAGGCCAAGATATCTTTAAGGGTGACAGAAATAACAATAATTGGCCTACAAAAGAAACCCTGCAGTGTCTGTGAAAAAGGGAAAACTTATGCAAAGTTAAGACATATTATCTGCGGTATATATATCTCGTGGATTCTCCTGAAGAGAACATTCTCTAGAACATTCAATAGAATGGACACCTTAACAGACGAGTGCAGGGTAATACTTCTCTTTCCAACTTTTTGTTTCAGAATGATAATTAATTTATGTAATTTACTACAAATATGACAGCCTTGAATCATACATATATACATACATGCATGTGCATGCATGCATGCATGCATACATTTATACATACATAAATACATACACATTTATAAATACATGCATACATGCATTGATGCATACATGCATGCATGCATGCATGCATGCATGCATACACATTCATAAATACATACATACTTGCATAGATGCATACATGAATGCATGCAAACATGCATAATGTATATACATACATACATACATACATACATACATACATACATACATACATACATACATACATACATACATACATACATACATACTTACATACATACATACATACATACATACATTATGCATACATAAATAAATACAATCACACATACATACATCTGTCTGGCATCTGTTGGTTGCAGTGAACCACTGACCTGTCCCTGAGAAGTGTCCATAGTTCTCCCCCGAGACAGACTTCCATGAGCATGTACAGGTGCTTGGCGTCTTTGAACGTCATGTAAAGCCTGATGCAGAACAGCCAGATTTAGAAAACAAAAAGAGAAAGTCAATAAAAAAAGACACCGGAACAGTTAATTAGGAATTGAGTAAATGTTAATTATTAATTACCAAATCTTTGCAAGTCCTAAAAGGGTTTAAAAAGAATTTGAAAATGGAAATTGGCCCGTTTAAACTCGTTAAGCTCGTTTGTTTCAGCCTGTTCGCCACCTAAGTAACTTTGTTTTAGCCCGTTTGAAGCCGTTAGTTTAAAAAGCAGCCACTTATGGTAAATGTACGTTGAATTAAGTGAGAAACGAACCTCCGTCGGAATTTCGCCATTTTGGAAACAGTGACGTCATTGGTCATGAATATTCATTAGCTGGAAGCGGCCAACGAGAGGAGCGTAACAGAAATTGTTCATTTTTTTCATGACATCTCTCTTCTATCATATTATTAATTCCTTCGATTCGTTTATTTATTAATCCTCCTCACTTCATTCCACCAAATCTTTGGACGAGGAAGAGAGGATGAACAAGGGGGGACGAAGAGAAGAAGCGACTTCATATTATAATGATTAGCCTGGACATTTGTATCTCTGATGCACGTCCGCACGGTAGCCGAGAGGATATCGTATCGGATTTTCACATCTTCAACCCGGGTTCGATTCAGGAAAGACAGTATATACAAAGGTCTGCTACAGGATTGCACCATAGTCTAGTGGTTACTGTGCCGGACTGTCGACCGAGAAGTCTTGGGTTCAAATCCCCGCCAGGCATAAGGATATTTACAAATTTATGTTCACAAGCTCCCCTTAGCGAACTCATTTACAAAATGTATCAAAATGAGTCAGCTGATTGTATGCTGTCGACTGGAGGATCAGATGGCCAGGGATAAGATTGGCCGCCTGCCCTCATGTCCAGACTAATAATTATAATTATAATATGAAGTCGCTTCTTCTTTTCGTCTGCCTCTTGATCGTCCTCTCTTCCTCGTCCAAAGAATTGCTGGAATGAAGTGAGGACGGAAGAAGAGATAAAGGAGGACATGAACCTGACGATGAAATCTGATCGTGCTTCGGCCATGATTCGTTTTTCGTTGAGGATGTGTTCCTGTTGGTTCGTGTCTACGATGTGCTGCTTCTTCATCTTCTTCATGGCGAATGTTCGCTGAGCATCACTCTTCATCTGAACCTGGGAGACAAACACAGCAGTAACAACAACAGACGATTCACTACTCATCCAGTCTCATTCCTAACTCCCATTTGACCTCCAACGGGATTAGACAGAGCAATATTCCACGCCGTTGCGTCCAGTTGCCTAAGAAGTGATTCACCACCATCACCACCATCAACAGCAGCAGCAACAATAATTACCAACATTAACAACAACAACAACAACAACAACAGGAATAACAGTAACACCACAAGTACCGCCATCCCCAAAACTACCCACACTAGGACATGTACATATGGCTGTAGGCCCTATGTATTTATGTATCCAGATAATTATATGTTCATGTTGCAAACCACCGGTATCCGATGCAGAAAGCATCAACCGATAGCGCACCAAAATGAAACCGAAAATCAGATTTATTTCCAGACGGCCAATCCACTGTAAGAGAGACAGAGAAAGGGAGAGAGAGAGAGAGAGACAAAGACAGAGACAGAGAGCGACTGTATCTCTGGTGCGAGTCTGCTGAAACAGTTGCTTTGTCTTTCTACCAAACGAATTATGTCAGCGAGTGCTCTAAGCTTCCAATACTAATAACATCTGCCGCTTAAACCGCTACTAATTAGCTGCTTAGAAACTGCGAATTCCTACATTAATCGTACATTTAAGAAACGTTATATTGTGCTTGATTATTAAGTCTTTAGTCTCACCAATTCCACTCGTCCAAAGCCACCGACTCCAAGCGTTGCAACTGTTTTGAAGCTGTCTAGTGTTGCAGAATTCAGGTAACTTGGCAGATCGATTACTCTGTTTTGGAAATACAGCAAAATGAATAACTGAAGACAGAATCGGAATGGATGGACGGATGGATGGGTGATGCCAGTATTAAGACTGATGACCGATGATGATGCTTAGGCGCCGCTATCTAATTACCAAGCATCCACTGATGGCGCTGAGCAACTGTGTGTTCAAGTTCCCAACGCAGAAACCGCCTCAGGGAGGCCCAAACCCGTACTCTCCGTGTTATGACTTATAAGGCGCTCTAACCAATCGGTTACTGTGTCCCAAATGGCTAAATAACAAGACGAAACTTAATACTTGTGTCTATATTTCGACATGGGTGGCATAATTGTTAGCCAACGAAGAGCCATGAATGCTGATCGATGATGAAGAGAAAGGAGCTTACATTTCAGGGAAATCCCCTTCGTCGTACGTCTTGTGGATGACGTCCAATTTGCTGATCAACCGATTGTAGGCCCTGCAATAGATTTCAGAACATCATCATTTTGGCAGATGATTGCATGGGCATATTCAATCCATTGATGAAATCTCATCTGTTCTCAACTGATTTCAGCTGCTCTCTATTCAAGCAGCGGCAATGTAGCGTTGAAAGCGGATAGCTTAAAATCCACCCAGAGTATGACGTTTAAGCAACAAACGGATGGATTCCAAGGCTACTTACTTAATTAAGTTCAATTAGTATCGCTATGCATTTATTAAGCACCACTACCTAATGACTAAGCATCAATCGATGGCGCTGAGCAACTGTGAGTGAAGGACTTGCTCAAGTACCCTATACACAGTATCCGTATCAGTGGAGGAGGCTCGAACCGGTAATTTCTTCATTGCAAGGCGAGCGCTCAACCAATCGGCTACCGTATCCCACAAATTATTAGGGTCTGGCACCACGGTGTTCATTTTATAATTCATAATTCTCTATTATCAGATTTGCACAAATCTTAAGTGTAAGTTCTGCCCCTCCGTAATTCAGCTTAAACAAATTTTACTCATAATTTTCACGCATACTCAAGTTCTGCTCCCGCCGCCACCGTAACCATCATCACCACAACCATCACCACAGCTGTCAACCGCAAATGATGACCAAGCAGGTCCCTAAATCTACCCAAGAAACTACGGGTCTTATTCAAGATTTAACACATGCATAAATACAATCATGAGAAGCATGTCGCACAAGAGACAATCATGCCACACGATTGGCCCATATAGTGTCACATGGTGTTCTCTTCGGTAGTGTGCAGTGTCTATAATCCAACGATTACACGTTCACGCCTACTGAATGGACTCCACGTAACATGTTGAAAATTGTCTCGACATAGTGATAATAATAAGTGCAACAAACAAAAACAAACAGATAAATAGAATACGATACGTCTACTAACTCTCGCTCTAAGACGAGGCAGTCGACTCCTTCCGAATCGTAGGCGATGATGTTGGCCGAACGAACATCTTCACTGAAGTAGACAACGGAAGAAAAGATTAAACAGACATTGCGTATACTCGGACACCTGAGCGAGTGTTTTTCATTAGCGCTACATAAATTGGAGTACAAATCAAACTTTAGCAATGAGAAGTCCCATTAATGAGTTAAAACGTACACCAGAACTTGAAAAATATGTTTAATATATAAATAATAAGATAATACGGAGCTTTAATCGTAGCTTAATACGTAAAAATGTATATCTTGATAACTCTAAGATAGTTGAAGAAATCTCCGAACAGGCATACATATAGACGCATATGCATAGACAGATAGACCGATACACAGACAGATACAAAGACGGATACTTAGAAATATATACAGATACAACGAGATAAACATAGAGAGATACAAAGACAGATACATAGACAGTTACATAAAGAGACACATAGATACATACATGAACATATACATCGGCAGATAAGCAGACAGATATAGCCTATAGATAGATACATGGACAGACACATAGACAAATACAGGGCGTCTATCCCCCTTAAGTCATTGGAGCAACTTCCCCTTCCCCTCTTCTTCCTCCCTCCCTTTCCTTCCCCCCTAAAATGGTGGCACACACATTGACAGATCTCCCCCCCCCTATTTCTTGGATGGAGCATTTGCTCCAAGGTTTCTATGGTGTAGACGCCCCTGGACAAATATATAGATAAATACACAGACAGATGCAAGGCAGACACTGACAGACACACACAGATAGACATACAATACACAGATAAGCATACATGCATACATACATACATAAATACATGCATGCATACTAGGGTGGTCCACAAAAATAAAGTTTGAGCTAGAGACCAGGCCACCCTCTCAGTTTTTTACACCTGTCAATAGTATTATTGAAACAAAATTTCAGCTTCTTATTGCAACTGGAAGATGGTGCTCAATGACAAATAAATATTACCATATAGTAGTATTTGCTGTAAATCTCGATGCCTTATAACTTGGTCAACATTTATCATGGAGATGAGCTTGAAATAGTTTCTGTTGTATTATCAGACTTACTTACTTACTGGTACTTGAAACAAAAAGTGTACAGTTCTTGTTGAAGGTCATCGTGCCTACTTCCTCTGTTTTGGGCTGACATGTTTTCAGAAGTGAATTTTTACATTACAGTTGCTGCAGCGCTTGGCTGTGGTCCTTCTGCCCTGCTACTTTCGCGTAACAGAGTGCGTAAGAAAGCCAGGATAGAGCATGCTGAAGCTGTAAGATCTGAATTTGTACCCGATTAGCCACTGGTACTACACTAGGTTGAGTAAACCCTGCCTAAGATTTTTGGAGCAGGAAATGTCGACAGCCTCCCAGTGCTGCTTTCAGGTGATGGTGTGAATAAGCTCCTCTTTGTGCCCAAATTAGCCTTTGGGACAGGATGCAATGAATTCATGGTTGTTCATATTCTTCTGAAGTTGTGAAAACTCACAGTTGACAAGGTTCAAGCTTTGAGCTTTGATACAATGTATGTCAACACTGGGCATTTCAACGGATTGTGTGTAATGCTGGAAGACAAATAAGCTGAGAGCTCTTGTGGTTGGCCTGCCGTCATCATGTAATGGAATTGATTTTAGCCAAAGTATTCACCTTGTGCTGCAGTCCACCTGTTCTCCATAAATCCCAATCTTCAAGAGATTTAAAGCTGCTGGGAAGGTGTGACACGTGTCAACTTCCGAGGACTGGAAGTCATATCCGGCACAGCAGCCCCCCATGAAACAGCGTCAGTTTTCTCAAGGGTTTGCTGAAAGAAATTCAGAGATCAGAGACAACTACCAAGAGCTCATTGAGCTGACAGTGGTTGTCCTTGGAAGTCAGTCTTCAATCATTCACTGGAGAGCCCTGGGCCAATTCACCATGCACATTGGATGGCCAAGTTACTGTATGCAATCAAAATCTAACTTTTTCGCGATCAGATTCATTGATTTTTGAAGTTTGGTGCCCTGTTTTACGCAAAGGCATGGACAAAGGCCCCTCTTGCTGCTGAAGCTCAAGACCAAGATCTATCACTTTGGATTGGTCTAGGACAATATGAGTCTATTGACTGTGACGTTAGCGTTGCTGCCAGGACGGTCCTAAAAAAGCACTTGTGGTACCTTTCAGACGAGGCTGTAGGTCTGGCACTGTTCTCAGACCAACTTCCTGTAACAGATAAAGTGAAGATTGTCGACAGAATGACTGCAAAACCAACTTCCTGTAAGAGATAAGTGAAGATTGTCTACAGAATGACTGCAAAGCCTGGTGAAAGAAGATGAAAGTGATGCTAAGGTACTGAAAGAGGGGTTTTGGGTGATTTTACAACCCACTGAGCACTGACAGTACTGTCACACCTGAAAATGAGTGGTTTTTGTGTTACACTTCAACCACAGAAATGGATCGAGAATGAGGATTATAAGCAAGGCAGATAGATAATTCAGCAGTTGAGAGTGGTGAACGACATGGCTGAGAGAGTGTGAAGTTGTTCGAGGAATTCTACTGACTCATCACCAATGATGAAGAAGAAAAGCTGTTTCTTCTTCAAGTGGTCGAGGCAAATATGAAAGCTGTTCTCACTCACACAAGAAAGAAGACTGCTGTTGACGCAGTGCTTGCAAAGCCTTGCAGTTTCTAGAGTCAAATACTGTAACGGGTGGTGAAATTATAAAACAAGAACAATCGACATTCGATTTTCATGGACTGGACGATGTTTTTGACATTTTTGGATATTTCCGATTCATTAAACCTGATGAAATTTTACAGTTCCATCTGTCTAACTGTTCTTGTATTACATATGCTGTCAAATTACAGTAATATTTGATCTGTCTTGAAATAAAATGCATTTGTATGCTCAACACACTCATATCTACAATTATTGTCTATTTGTCGGAATATGACTAAGTAACATAGTCCGTGAGCATCGTCTTCCAGTTGGAATAGGAAGCTGAAATTTTGTCTCAATAATTCTATTGATAGGTGTACAAAACTGAGAGGGTGGCCTGGTTTCTAGCTTGAACTTTATTTTTTACCATGTGTCTGTGGACCACCCTAATGCATACATACGTGCATATAATATATACTTGTTTGCTGAAGAGAGAAGTGGAGAATAATTAGGTTGTGTTTAACTGATAAAGAAACAGATCGTTTAGCACTTAATTCTTGACCCTTGCAAATGACTAAGACCCAAACAGATAGAACTCGATCCACTTGGGCGTCTGCAGCGGTCCGTATCTTTCGATATCTTGTGGAGCACAATTAAACAACGCATGCATGCCTACGCATCGTCCATTACATCGCTATGTTTAGCCGCTTTAGCGTGTTATGTAGGTCCTACAGTGGATGTGAGCATGTGTTTGTGTGTGTGTGCGTGTGTGTGTGTGTGTGAGTGTGGTGTGTGTGTGTGTGAGTGTGTGTGTGTGTGTGTGTGTGTGTGTGTGTGTGTGTGTGTGTGTGTGTGTGTGTGTGTGTGTGTGTGTGTGTGTGTGTGTGTGTGTGTGTGTGTGTGTGTGTGTGTGTGTGTGTGTGTGTGTGTGTGTGAGTGTGTGCGTGAGTGCGTGTGCGTGTGTGTTTGGAAAATATATCGGAATATGTGGCTTCGGTTACTGATGTGGAATGCTTCTAATTGCCATGGAGTATTGTATTACCAGTCGAGCGCACCACTGGCTTAGCCCTATAGGCCTAGACGCTATAGATGAAGGCTCAGACAGCAGACAAACAGACAGACAAGCAGGCAGACAGACAGGCAGAAAAACAGTCACAGAGACAGACATACAGCTAGTCAGTCAGTGATAGACAGACGCACACAGCTATATTATAAAGCATTAAAGATGTACTCTAATAGACGGAAGCCACACAGACAAACACAGGCAGACACAGACATACAACGATACACAGACACAGAGACACACAAACACAAATACACGCACAAACTCACAGATAGCGAGAGACAGATAAGAAGATCTTACGTCTGTAGGGCTTTTTCTCCGAAGAAATCGCCCCTTTCTAGGATTCGAATCGTCGTCTCTGCATTCGAATCCTGGTCCATTTTCGTTACTTTAACCTACAACACAAAGCAAATACTCAACGGCTAATCAACGCCCTACCCCCCCCCCCAAATAGAAGTCTCACATTTATCAAGCGCCCATTTATCTAGTATATTATCTGTATAATATATATATAGTATATTATCTGTATGAACATGTTTTACGTTGCTGTACACCAAAATGCGGTTTGCAATTGGTTCCAATAAAGAATATTCTATTCTATTCTATTCTATTCTATTCTATTCTATTCTATTCTATCTAGCAATTAGGCCAATCGTAGTACTAATTTTCACAAATGTTTCGCAAAAGATAGACGCTTTCTAGAGGTCGCACTGTATACTTTTACAAGTATTGACCTACGTTACATCATACTAACATTCTTGCATTTATCTAGCGCTACTTTGGTGTAGCAATTAGATCTATCTAAGAACTAATTCTCGCAATTGTTATTTCAACGGTAGGCGTGTTCTAGACGCAGCACTGACCTATGTTACATCACACTCACAGACTATGGACGTTACACACGGACAACTCACTTTTCCTTTGGCGATTATGTAGAACGTGTCACCGCGGGCAAACTGCCGGATAATGTAAACACCGTTGTCATAGTGAACCTTATGTAACCATAGCAACAACAAGGATCATCGTTGTAATTATTGTAAACGATAAATAACAAGATGACAGTATGTATGTGTGTATGCGCAAAAACATTCAAGCTTAATTGACGTCTTTAAAGGAACTTACAAAGGCTGTGATTGTACAGATGATTGTATCAACATGATTATGTTAAAGATTATTCTTGTAGGCCTACTCTATTATTTATTGGCATTTAAAATTTTATAGCGCCTAACTTTAAGCACTTCTGCATGGTGTCATATTGGCGTAGGAAATAGGCCTTGATAATCGGGTTCTCAACGCTGCAAAAGTAAAAATCAATCTTTCTTAAACAGTATCTTGTCTTTTTCCAAGTAACTCATGCAAGTATTTACCACACATTAAACAATAATATATCTCATGCAAAACGATAGCAAATCTCATTCTAGAGAAATAACATACATCATACAACATACATATAGATAGCAATTGTAATTATTTAAGTTGCAAATTTATATAGCGCCACTTCAGAGAGCCTTATCAGAGGTTAGCGGATAGGTTTCACTGATATACGACGCTGTTAGAAGCAAGGAAGTATAGAAGCAACAGTGTTTAGTAGAAATACTTAGTACTATATATAGGGCTCGTACATAAGCTGGTGCTTCCAAGTGGCGCTTTAGAATTATGGAGATTACGATTACGATTACTCTTACTTCCTTTGACCTAAACCACGCTTCAGATGAGCATCTATAGAGGCGTGTATCAAAGAGGATTATCTTCATCGTAATTCAAGATAGCGAAACCTCATTGAAGGCAATAGCATAATTATGTCATTCAATGAGGTAATATGATTATGTCTTCCTCCTCAGATGTCTCTCATAGAGGCCTATCATACATATGACATGTCAAAACATGACTCATTTCAGACACTAATACAGGCCTCCATCTTTTAACGGTATAGTTTAGTATAGTGCAGTTTAGTATAGTATAGTGTGGTTGAATTGCAACATCATCATCATCATACCTCGTCTAAGAC
>OY744611.1:17090540-17093040 GCA_963556255.1 Allolobophora icterica | reverse complement strand
TGATGGATCGTCTAAATACGGTATCGCTGGAATATGAAATGAAAATAAACGTAAAGAAGACAAAGGTAATGAAGATAAGCAAGAGAAGCGGTATAACACCACAAACAATAAAGATCACACTAAACGGAGAAGAAATAGAACAGGTGGAGAAGTTTTGCTATCTAGGAAGTGTGATCACAGACGATGCAAGATGCCACGAGGAAATAAAAAGAAGAATATCCATGGGAAAAGATGCATTTTACAAAAGAGGAGAGCTGATGAGAGGAAGCTTAAGCAAGAATCTAAAGAAGAGAATGGTGAAGACACTGGTGTGGAGTGTTGCTCTGTACGGATCCGAGACATGGACAATGAGGAAGGACGACATAAAAAGATTGGAGGCCTTCGAGATGTGGGTGTGGCGCAGAATGGAGAGAGTTAGCTGGGCGGAACGGAGGACGAACGAGGAAATCCTGCAAATGGTAGAAGAACAAAGATCACTCATAAGTACTATACGCGGACGACAAAGGAAATGGATCGGGCACATCCTAAGGAGTGAGACACTGCTAAGAGACATCATGGAAGGAAGGATGGAGGGGGAAAAGACGCGAGGAAGACCGAGGGCAATGCTGCTAGACTGGATGATGACAAAAGAAGAAGGATACAGCGGACTGAAGAGAAGAGCACAAGACAGAGAACGATGGCGTCATTGGTCATACGAACCTGCCGGTGGGCAGAGAATATAAAGAAGAAGAAGAAAGTTGCAAATAGATCGTACATGGTTTCAAATAGATCATACATAGCTTCAAATAGATCATACATGGCTTCAATTAGATCATACGTGGTTTCAAATAGATCACTCATGGCTTCAAATAGATTATTCATGGTTTCAAATAGATCATTCATGGTTTCAAATAGATCATACATAGCTTCAAATAGATCATACATGGCTTCAATTAGATCATACGTGGTTTCAAATAGATCACTCATGGTTTCAAATAGATCATACACGGTTTCAAATGGATCATACATGGTTTCAAATAGATCATTCATCGTTTCAAATAGATCATACATAGCTTCAAATAGATCATACATGGCTTCAATTAGATCATACGTGGTTTCAAATAGATCACTCATGGTTTCAAATAGATCATACACGGTTTCAAATAGATCATACATGGTTTCAAATAGATCATTCATCGTTTCAAATAGATCATTCATCGGTTCAAATAGATCATACACGGTTTCAAATAGATCATACATGGTTTCAAATAGATCATACACAGTTTCAAATAGATCATACATGGTTTCAAATAGATCATACACGGTTTCAAATAGATCATACGTGGTTTCAAATAGATAATATACGGTTTCAAACAGATCATACATGGTTTCGCTGCATGGACAGGGCTTCATATGCATAATTATACAGAGATGACTAACTGCAGTTACTGAAGCAATAGCTAATCCGCTACCCCGTTGCAGATAAGTAGGCCTATACAAGTAGTTTCGTTTCACATCAACTAGGCTATAGTAGTAACTTTTAGTCGTCAAAGCTCGACAGATGAAGCGCTGATACATTTTTTCAGGAATACACATTCAGAGAAATAGAACTCTATTCATAGATATTCACTGATGAGGAGTTGTTAAACAGAGAGCAAAGCAGATCAGAGCAGACAAACAACGCGAAATTTAAAAGTTAAGACATGTTAACATTCGAGGCCATGGCATAAAGATAAACAAGACAGACGAACAGACACACTCAAAGAAAGACAGCCTGCCATTCGGTGCCTTTGCGAGGTTTAAAAGGCGCTATATAAATGTTCAGATACATGTATACGTACAGAGAGAAATAGCGAGACACTTACAGGCAGAGAGAGAGAGAGAGAGAGAGAGAGAGAGAGAGAGAGAGAGAGAGAGAGAGAGAGAGAGAGAGAGAGAGAGAGAGAGAGAGAGAGAGAGAGAGAGAGAGAGAGAGGGGCGGAGGGGGAAAGGGATATCTAAACATTATAGTTTCCATATATGCAAATTTGTCCGTCGTAGGACGCTACGTCACAAACGGCTTCTGTTTTATTGTGAAACCGTTTGTGACGTCAGTACTGCCGTCTTGACGACGGCGATCTTGACGACGGCCTTGACGACGGCGCACAGAGCATTTTAACCAACGATATACACTGCCGTCATAATCATGACGGGCAAATACGCTGGTATTAATATAGAGAGAGACAGAACAATCGTTACCTTGGAGAACGTAAACAATGGATCCGATTTCTCCTTCGCGTATGATGATGCTGTCATTCTGGAACTCGACCGGATACATACAGTCGACGATCTCACGGATCTGGACGTTATCAAGGTTCTGCAGGAAGTCGTTGTCCTGGATTGCCTCTCGAATCAGTCGCCTCGAACTATACAAGGCAAGCCACGTATATATACGAACAACCGATCCACTGGGCTTCAGGTGAACCATAGTATGAGCAAGGAAGAGTACGAGACAGACAGACAAACAGACAGACAGACAGAT